>JAMKCH010001447.1:0-38122 GCA_023653785.1 Ophioderma brevispina
TCTGAGACGATCTCCCCTATCTCCTGATGTTCGTGTGGAGCTAAATTTGGTGAAAAAACATATTTTTTAATCATTTTTATGGATTTTTCATTTTTCAAATGGCGTGGAATGGACATTATTGACGGAAACTTAAATTTGAATAGTTACTGTAAGAGGAAATATTCTCTTTAATATAAAAAAATTCCAATGGAAAAAGTGAAATTTAAAGTTGAAACGCACTTTTTTACCCATAGAAGACACATTTGACAAGCCATTGATATATTTTTGGTTTCAAAATGAAATGTAATTATTAATTAAGGATTTTCGTTTTTCAAATGTAATGGAATTTATGTTATTGATTGAAACCTAAATGTGAGTAGTTATTGTAAGAACTATTCTTCTGAATATTAAAAAAAAAACCTTTTCTTAATGGAAGAAAGTGAAATTTCAGGTGGAAATGCATTTTTGACACAGAAAATATCCGTTATTTTTACACAAGAAATCTTTCAATATCATTTTGCCCACAGAAGATGCATTTGGCAAGCCGTTGATGTATTTTTGGTGTCAAACGAAAGGTTATTATTATTATTATTGATAATGACCAACTTCTATTTGAGTGCGCATGCATCACAAATACGGGTAAAAGAAAATACATTTGGTGGAAAACTGTTTTAATGTATTTTTCGTTTTTTCAAATCGTCGGGTGTATTACATAGTGACGGATGTTAAATTTTTATCATTTTTACGAAATTAAGGGAAATGGTGCTAAATATGAAAGTCTTCAAATATGCCAAGTGTCGAAGGTTGCAAGTAATTAATTAATTAATAATCTTAATTAGAAATTTGGTAAGTTTGACGTATGTTGCATAACAGAGAGTTTGGTGTATTAGATAGTGACGGATGTTGAACTCTCTGTCATAGAAGTGTATACTTGATTTCCCACCAGGGCTTTTTAAATACTTTTGCTAGCAAATATTCTCATCTTAAATTTCAAAATTTCTCATCAAAATATGTAATTAATTTATAAATATTGCTATTACTAGAAACTTATATTATATTTACAGTTCAAAGCTGCGAATCTCGGCAATCCACTCAACATCAGTCATTATGTAATAAACCGAATTGAGAAGATTCGCGATGACGCACGTCGGTTTGACGGATGTTAGTAAAACGCCGATTGTTGTATTCCATAATGACGGATGCTGAATAACGCTTTAGTATAGGGAAAATCGCCAATTTGCGTAAATTTTGGTGTAACGGATAAGATGAGTAATTTTTCCAATGTGTTATCAATTGTAATGTATTATGTATTATAAATTCCAATGTATTCCAATCCAATGCACCCATTTTATCAAGAAAGAATTTATAAATATTAGCTAAAATAAATTGTCAATTGTTAATTTCGTTTCTTGATCGGATATGTATATAATCGTATATGGGGATGTTTACCGACTCTTTAGAGTTCGCACTTTTTCAAAAATGATTTTCTCGAAAACAACATTCCCTTTTTGGCTTAGTTTTGAATACACCCGACGAAATGTTGTGGAATTGATATTAGTGATCGAAACTTAAAGTTTACATAGTGTAAGAAAAACTATTCTTATGAATATAAAGAGCCCTTGTGATCATCAGTAAAATATGAAATATTTTTCCTGTAATGATCGTGTAAACAAATAGTATACTTCGTCAACTTTGGCTCGAAATACTATTACAATTTTTATGGATCAACTACAACCACATAGCTAGATCTTCTTATCAAAACACAATAGCTGCTCTAGCTAGAGACGCACGTCTGGCTGCTTCATTGAATTTGGCAAGGTCCTTGTCTGTGCATGGTTACTCCAACAGTGGGCAGACCAAGAGCTACCAAGAGATGTTCTATTGTCTGTGGTGCTGTTCCATAACCACAACAGTATCCTGGTCTGCTTCAAGGTAGCCCCCATTTTTGCAGGAAAACCTTAGATCGGCCGATTCCGATTCCGCTTCTAAAACTTTTGAGACATCGCCATCCAGCCCATAAGGAATCAGCTCCAGGAGGAATTATAGATATTCACAGTGTTCAATAACAATCTATGTTACGTGGTTAATAGCAAGTCTTTTTTACACAAACCGACTCACCTTATTAGATAAGAGACTCCCCCCAAGGAGGACTCTAAGGTGATTAGACTTTCTCTTGATTTAGGCGTGAGCAGCAGTATTTGCCCGAAAAAAGGGACCGTCATATTTCTACTTCGAATTCACAAAGGTAGTGAATATTTTCACTATATAGTGATACCGCAGCAAGGCAAGTCCTATATCGCACTAAGGCCAACAGCAAATGATAAATAAAAAAGCATTTGACAATCAAAGTGGGGACTAAGTCCAGAAAGTAAAAACATGCCTGTGTTTGGCATCTACATCAGAATTGAAATGCAGCCTTTAAAAGATGTCTCACTTATCTTGTGGCAATGGGCATCATTCATCTTGTATATAAGAACTTTTCTTCCGCTTTTCTTAAATCAAAGTTAGACAAAGACTGAAGCTATTTGAAAGAAAAGCCTACACTCCATCTGCTGCCGAATGATATGCCATGCCACCTGATTTTTCATCGGGCAGATTTAATTGCGCCAAACTGCATTTCCGAAGTACACAATTCACCTATGGCAAGACTAGACATGAGAAACTTCAACTTTGTGTGACACAGACAGCTGCAACGGCAATCAAGATGTTATTTTCAGAGGATCTAGTCCCTATTTCCAAGTTCATCATATAGAACTTTATTCAGTCGACAATATGGACTGGGGATTCCCTTAGACAGGAACCTTGTTTTTCATATAAAGATTAGGCAGATGCTCAAAAAGCTTTGCTGGATGTCTCTTGTAATCACATGTATATTGAATTTAAACTACTTAGTTCTCCAGGTAGACAGGTTTGTATATATTTAATTAATCTTCCCTGGAGATGGCCGCGCACCACGATAGTGTTGAAAAAAACAAAAAAACAACACCATGGGCGCTTGGCCCGGATTCGAAACGCGACCTTCGTATACATTGCAGCGATCTCTCACAACCGACTGGCTATCAAGCAGGGTCGGTAGAAGGCATAGACATACCATCTATAGGTGTTATGTTCGAAGGTGTCCTTCGCTTTCCCTAGCGGATAGCATCCGAACTGATATTTATATATAACCATTATTTTTGTTTTTTTTGAAATTTAACTACTTAGTTCTCCAGTAGACAAGGTTTTATATATTTGTTAATCTTCCCTGGAGATGCAAGCGCAACGATAGTGTTGAAAAAACAACCCATGTGCGCTGGCCGGATTCGACCCGGCGACTCTTCGTATTACATGCACGACGCCTTCTAACCGACTGATCTATCAAGCAGGGTCGGTAGAAAGAGTGATAGATATCATCTTAGGTGTTAGGTTCGAAAGGGTGGCCTTCGCTTTCCTAGAAGATAGCATCAGAACTGTAATTTTATATATACCTATATTTTTTTTTTGAATTTACTTAACTACTTCGTTTCTCCAGGTATCAGGTTGTAATATATTTATTAATCTTTCCCTGGCGATGGCCAGCGCACTATAAGTTTTGAAAAAAAACCTTTGCGCTTGCCGGAATTCGAACCGGCGACCTCGTATTACATGCACGACGCTCTAACCGACTGATCTCTCAAGCAGGGTGCGGTGAAGCCGATATATATCATCTATAGGTGTTAGGTTCGAAAGGTGTCCTTCGCTTTCCTAGCGGAGCGCATCAGAACTGTATATTTATCATATACCATTAATTTTTTTTTAAATTTAACTACTTAGTTCTCCAGGTGAACAAGGTTTGTATTATTTATTATCTTTCCTGGAGATGGCCAGCAGCACGTGTGTTGAAAAAAAAAAACCCCTGTGGCGCTTTGGCCGAATTCGAACCGGCACTTTCGTATTACATGCAACGAACGCTCAACCGCTGAGCTAATCAAGCAGGGTAAAGTAGAAGAGTCGATAGATATCAATCTATAGGTGTTAGGTTCGAAAGGTGTCCTTCGCTTTCCTACGCTACATCAGAACTGTATATTTATCATATACCTTATATTTTTTTGAATTAAATATTAATTTCTTCCATGAGACAAGGTTGTATATATTTATAATCTTTTCCCTGGAGATGGCCAGTCGCACGATGTGGTTGAAAAAAAAACATGTGCGCTGGCCGGATTCGGACTCGGCGCCTCGTAATTACATCACACGCCTCTAAACGACGAGGCTATCAAGCAAGGGTCGGAAGAATAGCGATAGATATCATCTATAGATGTTAGGTTCGAAAGGTGTTCCTTCGCTTTCCTAGCGGAAGCAATCAGAAACTGTAATTTTTATCATATACCTTATATTTTTTTGAAATTTAAACTACTTAGTTCTCCAGTAGACAAGGTTTGTTATTATTTCTTCATCTTTCCCTGGAGGATGGCCAGCGCACGATGTGTTTAAAAAAAAACCCATGTGCGCTTGCCGGATTCCGAACCGCTACTTCCGTATTACATGCAACGACGCTCTAACGACTGAGCTATCAAGCAGGGTCGGTAGAAGATCGATGATATCATCTATAGGTGTTAGGTTCGACAGGTGTCCGTCGCTTCCTAGCGGATAGCATCAGAACTGTATATTTCTCATATACCTTAAAATACTAATTTTTGATAATCCTCGTGTCGAACTGACATTTTGGTAAAAAAGGCATTTCATGTCCGCCAGTTGGCGAGAAGAAATGTATTTTTGAATTCTACAGAAAATGCTGAATAAGATGGACACTGTCCATAATTTTGCAACCAGACACGTGATTAAATCGATGTCAGCTGAGGGACTACTAGGACTTTATCGATATACAGGGGCGTATCAATAAAAAAGCAAAAAACATTTTCCCAATTTTTGTGGTAATTGTGTAAAAGTATTCCAAAATTAACTAGTTCCATCTAAAGCACAATCTCCTCTTTCCCAATGATAGGTAATTCATTCATATGCGGTCATGGATAACCGATTAATCATTATTTTGCACAATGGACAAAGTCAAGCTTGGACGGCAAGTTTCAATACAATCCCATTCACTTGCACGACTGAAGTGAGAAGATCGGGAAATTTGAATAGGATTTGTGTTAGCCTTACTAAAACCTTGGTCCCAAGCTCACTTTGTCCATTGTGCAAAACAAGATAATCGGTTATCCTGACCGCACGAACAAGTTACCTATCGTTGGCAGAAAAGATAGTGGCGTTTAGATGGTGTTAATTATTTTGATGTATTTTACACAATTACCACCAAATTGGGGAGAAGTGTTTGTTGCGTTTTTTATTGATCGCCCTGTAGTACGTAAGAAATGATGAACATCACTTGGGCTAACATTCAACTTGCATTGGAACGCTGCGCGCTTGTTATTTACACGATAAAGTCTATCGTGATTTAGAATCGTGATCAATCTCGTATTAAAAACAGATGCACGTGAAGTGCCTTGCAGCATAACGACGGGGTTGCGGTATGGCCTGGCCTAAATAATGAGACTCACCCCAAACCTCTCTGTTTATCATCAGAGCTAAACTGATCAGAACCGCGTAACCTGTAGGATTTCCGTTCGAGTTTCCAACTCATTAGTGCTGCACCACTTTACGACCTTTGCTTATTTTACCTCCCTCAATAAGGATCATTATTCTTTATCCCATTTGATCATACCTGAGTTCCCCGCTCACACATTAGGGGTCTTTGGAATAACGACGCATCGTCACACTCTTTCCATGGTTTTTTTTTTTTTGGCAAGTTGTTCTTACCAAATAGATGAGAAATTATTTCAGAAAATAGCACACCCCCATCAAATCCGTCTTCTTTTTGTGAAGCTACGATTTAGAAATAACCGTAATAACCCGTATTGTTAAATCTTGTGAAAGATTTAAAATGTTCCGATCACTTCGACTCTTGAGAAATGGTGTTATGAAAGTTTAATGTACCTTGTAACAAAATGTAACGTCTGAACCTGTGGCCCAAGCGTGCCTCTTCTTGTATTTACCTCGAAAACCCACCATATTGTAAAGATTTTAACTTCCCGTTATGTTGAATTTGTTTGCAGTTGTGGATTTTGAAGCCGATACGGAACTGGCTTACACATTCAACGATCCATACCATGTCGAACTGATTCCAATCCAGGTTCCTCTGTAATATGAGTGTGGATAAGTCATACTATATACCCTAATTAAATTTAATAAATTATTACCCCCGTCTTCCGACCTAGTAGATAAGTGAACCCTACAACACACTAGTTTCAAACACCCTATCACGTTGCCGCTTTTTTTATTAAATCCACTAGAGCCTATTTACTTAAATAATGCAAGAATCACCCTCTCATCGGAAGGCTGACTGACCATCGCTCTTTGGAAAGTCGCGCGGGGCATACTGGGAAGGTTTCATCCCCCTTTAATTGCATGATGCAAATTGCATCAATACCTCTCCGTACATTTTTGTAAAATCCCAAAAATAGTTGGCCATTCCATTTCAGAAGGCGCCATTAGAATTTTATTGGTTCATTCCGGGTAATTAACTTATGCCATGCTGCCATCACCTCCCTCGTTATTTTCATCATCGTGTGCAAAATCGGTCCCCCCCCCCTGCAATCATTATTTAATAGTAAAACCCGTACTATAATACTCTCAACCATACCAGTAGTAGAATCAATGGTTTCATGCAGTCGAATACTCCTCCAAATTTCTTAGATTAAAACTAATCTAATTGGATTGCTATCAGGAACAAATCCAAGTTTAGATTTAAATTTAAATCAAAGATCAATTGGAAATATAAATCTAAAGATTAAAATTTTTTAATCAAAATTTAGAAGATTTGTCCTCCGTTTTTAATCTAAGAAATTTAGAGAGTACGTATTCGACTCCTTAGAACACAGCGAAACAAACATTTGGTTTGTTACAACGTCCAAATCACATTCATTTCATGACCATTTTTGACTAAGAAAGCAGTTGTTTTCTTGGTATTTCAATACTCTCCTCAGTTAGGAACAATTCCGATTTTAAACTTACACAAAACCCACTTTAAAAAGCCATTTCCTTTTATTTCCTTACATTCAACCCTTTATAATAACTTAATTTCGGAACGCCGTTTCTCAAGAACTATCATTCTGCTGATTCAACAGAATACGAAAAATATATGAGGGCATTGGAAAATGTTTATAATGTATCAGAGCCACCCCCCTTTTGGGTGTCATTTTGCACGCAAATTCAAACTTGGCAATACCCTCGTGCTTGTTTATCTTTATCGTTACTCCCATCATTAAGTTGACGATCTTAGTGCAAAAATCGAGTTGAAGAGCACGTGATAGGGATCAGTGATCATCTCGAGTATTACGAGATTGCACAAACTTTGTCGCCGTCAAAGTAAGAGCACGTCCGTCTACATATTTGAATATCCGCATCCATTTGCATACTTACTACAGTGTACGGGTGAGCAAAATTTTACACTCAATTTAGAAAAAAAAAAATATTAAAAATATTTGCAGTACAGAAATTGGTTTTGGAACATGACAACAATAGCTCATTATATCCACTGTCCTTGGTAAAAAATTAAGTTTACCTTTTCGCATATTGTAGATAGGGTAATTAAAAACGGAAGCCGCAAAACCATATTGACCATCGTTGTGTAATTCTTCACGTCCACAGCAGCAACCATTGGATTAACTGTCATCTAAATGCTTAACATCTTTTGCATTTGTTCTAAAGTAACCATTATCTAATCCGTACCAACTGTAGTCAATGACATAAGCAAACGGGGGCAGGGGAAAGGTCCCCTCCCCCATTGGGTCTGACCAGGAAAATAAGCTAGCGGTAAAGCATGAAAGTGGGAAAAGGAAAGGCATAAAGAAAAAGAGAGAGAAGGAATAGGACAGGCTTAGATCACGGGGAAGGCATGATGGACTTTATGTGTGTAATGTTTCAAATATGATTCCCCAAAGTAGCCCCCACCCCCCCCCCCATTAGATTATGAAGGGCGTCGGTGGAAATGTTTGGTCAACCGGCTCTATTGCACAGGATGCCTATAATATTTGCACTCCATTTCCACAAAAGATATGGGAACTGCTTAAAAATTTGATGTAAGATTTCAATTTATTGATTTCAGAATAATGAAATATGTCTTGCCAGTTTTTTCTTGATGAAGGTTGACACAAAGTTTATCAAAGCCAAGCAATAATTGCCATGATGTAACTTTGTTGTAGACTCCTCCAGAGTCTCTTTGGCCACATTCCACAAGAGTGATCCGTGACGAGTGAAAAAATGGTACATACTATCTTTAAGTTAGGATAAACTTCGCATGCAAAGTTCAAACTCAAAATTAAATTTCCCTAGTAGGTTAAATAATATTTTTTATAGTGATAGTGCTTTCTTTTTTGGTATATTTTTCACTGCTGTAGAAAAATTCAAACAAACCAGTGTAAATCTTTTGACCACCCTGTTAGGACAGCATGGGACCAGTTTCTTGTCTACATGTAACTTACATGATTACAATACATGTGAGGGTGGGTCTCATTATGTAAGTCTTTTACCTACGGGGACTAGTTGCATATTCAAATGCAATTGTTTCATTTGTTTTTTAATAACGGACACAAATGGCACACAAACATCGTTCACATCTAATTGTTATACACCTGTATTTTACACGGAGTTTTGTCTTGATTATTACCATCGCGTATAATTGAGATTTTAAAGTACTTCAATATGATGCCCTATAAACCATTAGCTTTTGTTTACGACATAATCTATGTTTAAAATTTTTACACACACCAACACGAAACCACGAAAATGTCAAGTGTCTTGCACGCAAGCTAAATGTTTTTCTGTCATTTGGGCCTACTTCTTTCTTATCTGACTTAAATGGCTGTGAGATTCTAACACCTCAGATAACTATCAACTCATCCAGATACTGGCATTACAATTGGTGGTTTCCTGGGATAGGCGTCCTGTTATCCCCCTCCTTCTTTGCCTTTGCCAGAACCTTTGCTTCTTGTTTGTCTCTTTAATGATATGGGTGTGACCTGCCTGCTATGTCGCCTTTCATTAAAACACGTAAATCAAATATTATGTTGGTCAGACTCAGAAAAGAATAACTAAATCAATTCACACTTGATGCTTTAAATACAATCACATTGAAATAAAACACTATCTGCAACGGTATTACTGCTACACAAGTCTCCACAATTTACTACTTGGAGCAATTTAACCTGAAACAGAAGTGATGTGGCAAATGAAAAGAATATTCATTCAAACAAGCCAAACATACCGCTGTTCGATGGGGTCGGGTTAGCCATGGGGACGATAATCGCAGATAATCGCGTTCCCAAAACTCTGTTCATTGAACTAAGTACATCAACACGACCCACATATTAGGAAAATGAAAATCGTTTGCAATTTCACATGGCAGTTCAAAAACCGAAATTTCTCCCGCTGAAAACTGGCGACTGCACTTTTCTTAAAAAAGAATGACTTCCTAAAATTTGGCTCCATAATAGTAATGATATATGCCCATCAACATGCTGAAGTTTTAAAATAAAAAAGAAAGAATTATTAATTCCAGTTCAGATTAAAGGGAAAATATTTTGAATATCGCCAACAAAATGCTATATTTAATGCTATACTATAAACCGCCTCGCCGATTTAAATTTTTCTTCTTCCAACAAAATAATTGTCGAATGATATTAGACAATATTTAAAAATCGTGGCAAAAATAATGTGGCACTAAAACATGGCGTGCGAAAAAACGAATCCTGGCTCCACATGGACCCCACTTACATGTTAATATCCATAAGAATTAACTTAAGAATTATACTTGCTGATGAAAGCGGGCTTTCATAAAAGCAACGTAAACGTGCATTTTTTTGGACTCCGCAAAATCGCTTATTATTGCTTTAACAGCCTCCGTCACCACATCTAATCTTTTTCTGCTCATTTTGAATCCAGGCAGCTTCACGCGTTTGTATTTGATTGCTTTTGTGTGTTTTACTGGATTTAAATAAATCACTTATTGCTCACCATGGAAGAAGAGATAATGAAGGAGCACTTTCGACCCTTGACTTTGAACGATAATCTGCCGCCCCATAATTGAAATTGTTATTCATATCCTCATGGTGGCCCCTGTCCGTGGATAATCCCACCATTTTCCTCCGCTCGAGGAAAATTCGCATTCGTGGTTTTTTCTTCATTGCCGGTAAAGATTCCGGATCATCGAAGTAATACTCATACATGTGCCGGCTTACATGGTAACGATCATCACGCCGGGGGGGGGGGGGCCTCTGGGATTTTGGTTGGGAACTCATCTCATTCCGGAAAATAGATGGACTAGGTGCAAATGCGGGACTACCGCTATAATTGGGTATCAAATTTCATAATTAATAATATATAAAATAATCAAGGTTTTATTTTAATCTCAAATCTGGCCTGTCGGCCAAATTACTAGAGACCTTACAACTTAATAATTACTAGACAGAACAATGCAACTTAGAGGGAGCAGCTTAAACAGGGCCATATTGCAACATTCAAACACTACACGAAACAACACACCGGATGGTTAGTGCAAGCTTTTCATGGTTCATTTTGCCCATTTCAAATGAACCCATGGAGAAAGTGGCATTCAGGTTTTTAATCAATATCTGTTATACAAATCAAATCCCAAACGAAGTTCCCGAATTAAATCCAGCAAGTGTCTCCACTGAGATTCGATCCGAGGACCCTTTTCTCCAGAGGTAAGCTTGCTAACCGCTAGACCACGCCCTTCCTCATTTAAATAATCAGTTCTTGACCGCTAGGGGTTACAAATTCCAGTTGTTAATTGTGACTGTTTCAATGATACAAATAGGGGAAAATACCCTATAACATATCAGCAAAATAAATAACCCACCCAAAGTGTGTATTTTTTCGTGCAGTAGCCAACAAGTGTCATTTTCTTGTATTGGACTATTTTAAATGTGTCTCTTTTTCATGTATTGAAACATGTCCCGCAGGGGTACATTCTCACTGCAAATTACCTTCAATCTTCAAACATTTTATTTGTTCATCATAGAATACAGCAAAAAAACATATTTGTATAAATAAGCATTCTATTAAAAAAAAAAAAAAAAACAAGTAAAGAATTTTTAAATACAATTAAGTGGAACTTCAAAGAAGTATATAACTGTGATAATACTCGTGGAAAATATAGGTAAATAGCACAGTAAGATGTCATATTACTGCTGACATACCGTTAGGTGATATTTTTCAAACCGTATAATTCGCTGCAAAGCTGGTCCAATTAGGGTCCGAATATATGTTAACTGAAATTGGTCCAGTTAGAGAGGGTGTCCCTTTCAGGAACACTGAAGCGAGGCATGGGTGCCCACGAAATCCAAGACGGCCCCCGGGTCCAACGTTAAAATTTTAGTCAAACTTTCCATCCTATTATTTTTCACACCTGGCATCCTTGGGCATAAAGCTGAACGCATAACGATGTATAAACATTACTTCATATAACGAATACACACAATACACACCGGAGAAAGCTGAAACATGTTTGTAATAATACAATATACTTTTACACTTTTACGTGTTAGCATATAGTTTTCAAAAACTCTACAGTAATGATTGCTTCGCCGATCATCGATTGCGGCAGATGATTATGATCAAAGGGTCCGCTGTTGAATCCATTCCCTTTGTGCGGGTGAATGGATAACAGATTTAAAAAATCGGATTGGGAAGTCGATGTGCTGCCTTCATCTCTGCTCCATGTAGCACGTAGAATGGTAGAGCATTAACAACTTCGTGTAAATATCCGCTCTAAACTTTTTAAGATTGCACTGTTCTGCACAACACTAATGTTATATTCTCATCTCCGATTTGAACGAACATTCGTGATTGAATATGCTGTAAATGAAACTTTCTATTTCCTTTCCATTTTGTTTTACTGAAGCGTTTCATCAAATCTGAAACAGCAAATTATTTGTGAAGGTGAGCACGTACATTTTGCACTGGAAAAGATATATGTGGTAATTAACAATTCATTGAGCTTGTACATTCTAAAACTACTGAGCACGTCTCTAAAACTACGTGCTTTTCCGATTTAGTGTATCTTTTTGTACAAATATTAAAACAAACCTTTTATTTTTTTTTTGGTTTTCTTTTTAATCGTTTTTAAAGCCTATCCCCCAGTCCCAAACCGTATGTAATTAAATTAAACTGAAGTGCGTGGACTCACGTCATATATTTTTTTCGTGGTTTCTAAAGCATAGTCTTGGAATGTTAAACATCCCGGTAATTAATTTTATTTTTGAGAAACACGAAGCCACGTTGTTCATAACTTTGTGTATAGAGGCTAGAATTGTGAACCTGTGGTATTTGGTAAAAGCAACGATAAACCACGTGAGCAGACCCAGTGTAGTCAAGAGATATGTGACCAGGTCCGCTGGTCTGTGAAGTAATGAAGCTACTATACCTATCGACATTTTTGTCCGTTGTTTTCTTTTCAAATGTATTCTTTCTTAGAACTAGGAAATGATTTAATCCAGATTGTTATTAACATTTTACATAGCATATAAGAGGCAATTCAACACGTTCGGTGTGGCGGAGATACACTTCGGAGACTTTAAAGGCACGGTCAGGTATACCCCGAAGGTGGGGGAAAATGGAATCCAGCAGGAAATACCTACAAGTGAAAGCAATAATTGTAGAATTTCTATAAGTTAACCGTTTCCACTTAAACGGCAAGAAAACAGCTCACAGATTTGACTCTCCATGTATTTGTTATGTCCGTACTGGCAGCAGCAATGAACTAAAATAATCTACTTTGTCTATTATTATGTTTTGATTTGGTTGTTAATAATTTGGAACTCGTTAGCAACAGCCATGCAAACATCTGATTTTGTATAATTTTTTTAGATTGTTCTGATTAAGCACATCGCTGCTAGTGTTCTTTAGGCCTAAAGCCTAGGATTATATTCCGCTGGATGACCCATAACTAATAATAATAATGCAAAATGCTTTATAACCTTTAGGCCAGCGGGCAGATCTCATTGCATTTACAAAGGTGGCGCGCACCTCTGGGAAGTAGATAATTGTTCTGAAATAAATTTTCTAAAATTATAGAAATTAGTTCTACATGTATTCTCAAGTTTAATATGTGCACATTTGCTTGAAAGTAAATTAAATGTCATCTCAATATTTACCCCTAAATATTAAATGAAAGGGACACTAGGGCACAAATTCAGACATTGCATCTTATTACAAGGTACCACACATTCATACCACTAATGCTTAAGAGTCGGAAGTGGTCGGAACATTTTCAAATCATTTTCACAAGATGCTTAACAATTACGGGTCACAATATCACCCAAAATGCAAACTTATTTTCTACAGTCCTAGCTCTACAAAGGAACAGCGGATTTTGATGGGATTTTCGGCATTTTCTGAAGGAATTTCTCCTCTATTTGGTTATATTGCAGATTATTCAATTGAGAGCTGTATTCGTCAAGGTCGTCGTGGAAGAGGTGTTTCTTTTTTTCATTAAGCCTGATTTGACTGGGATTTTATCTAAGTTTGTCTTAATTCCACCAAGACTATAATTGGCATAGTTTATAATGGTACAACCGGAAACATTTTTTTTAATATTAAATCTCAATATAAGTAAATCGTATTGTGCATCACATTAAAGATAAAAGACCAGGCTTTCCAATACTTTTTGTTTCATCTCATTTGTTTGTATCAATCGAGAGATAACTTCATTTTCCTGCGGAACACAAAAATCGAGTTTGTGCCACTTTCTTGTTGAGTGAAAACGGTGAAAGAAGGTTAACCTTCCGTCGTTAACTCATATGTTGAGATTAAAACAAGCAAATTGAATAGAACAAACGGCATTTGAAAGCTAAGCATCATGTAACAACAGTATTTCTTTGTTTTTCTATTGCCAAAAGACCGCTTTTCATTTGCACATTTTTGACAGGCTGTATCTTGGGAATGAAATTGATTTGAGGGCTCAAATTTCAGGACGACAACGGAATAAATACGGCCTTTTACCTGATATCAAAATCGATACTACTTTCGGGTAAATGGGGGGGGGGGTGCCAACGACGATCGGAATACGCACCTTTAGGTGTTTGAAAGTGATCCACTTCCTGTGTGATGAGCTCAGTCTCACTAATGATGGCATCGGCCTTACATTGGTGTGTTCGAATAACATCTAACATGTGAACAAGGGGATGAAAAGACCCAAATTGAAGATTATGGTCAGTGTGTTTAGGCTTTCTGTATACTTAAGAGGATAGCGTAGCATCACTTGACAGTTATCAAGCAGTCAGGGAATGCAAGGGAATTGTCTTTGCAGAGTTCTTGAGTGAATTAAATATTAACGTGGATTTCATTGATGTATTTGAAGAACTGTTTAATTTTAAAATTCCTAGCCATCTCATCACGTGACCAATCTAGTTGGTCCATCACTACCAGTTGAAGCCTAAAAGTTCTAGGCGCAACGTTGTGCAAATAAAATGTGATTACAGTATATTGATTTCATGTCCATAATTTTGGCTTTAACTACAGGATGACTGACGACAATCTTTCGTATATATGATGTATGCACTGATACACTAACTTTGGCCAGCGACTGTCGCCTCGTTGTCGTATATTTGATTTGCTTCATACATTAAATCGGTGATTACTGACCACGATCTCAAGCATATTGCCTATGGTCGGCGTTGAATTTTTCATACTTGATAGTATTTTACGCAACCTGACCACTTTTTGGGAGATGAAATGACCTGTGTAATATTGTAGAGCTAGGCGGTATCGCGTAATATGCAGAAAAAAATCAGGCGAATGGTCATGCTTTATTTCTCCGTTTGTACTGGCCGTGGGCGTGATACTGGAATGTCCTTGAATGGATCTATGAGGTTCGGTATATAAACACATCGCCGGTAGTTAAATATCCTTTGAGTTTCGCTAATCCCGGTTGCAGTTATAATGCATGCGTTTCCTCCTTTCCATTAATCCATGATTACCAGGTATTCTCTTGTAGGATTTTAAATGTGCAGGTATCTTCGGTGGGCTATTAGGCGTGTAAAACATTAAAGGTCCCAGGAAATGCAAATAGAATTGACGTGGTTTGTGTTTAGTCTACAAGGAGGGACCAGAAAGCATTCAATATTTGGGTTGGTGATGACATCATTAGTGAAACTATTGATTTTTCAGAGAGTAATAGAAAATTCCAGGTGACTGGTGTGAATCTATTCATGACACTGACTGAAAATCAATAGCTTCACTAATGATGTCACTGGTAGTGTATCCTTTTTATGGCCCTGTTTATTGGAATGGAATGTCCCGTAAAGATTTGGAGTAGGTTTATCATCTCATTTCCTGGGACCTTTAAATGTTCCCGTATAAAACAGTGCGCAGGTTGGCAGTTTAACAATCCCAAAATACATTTCTAGATTATTCTTACTGCACTTATTATACGGGTGTGTAGTTTCTCAACTCACGAAATTAGTTATTTATACCCGAATCACGTCGGCGACGGTACCGAGGCATTGGGGCAACGGGACCATATGACCCTTCCTCTTTTTTTAAGTTGAGGGCCTGACCTTATTGACAATAACGATATTGTTTCTTTTTTCTTCCTTTTTGTGAAATATTCTAAACATTTTTAAAAGCTTTAAAATGCTCCCAGAGGATACCTTAATGCCGTGTCGAACTGGCTTCCTAAACCGGCCCGCGAAAATGATGATATATAAGCGGCCCAACATAATACACTGTTGTTCATAAAGTTGGAATATTTTTCAGGTCCAATCAACAAACGTATTTCTATTTGAACGTCGCAGTAATCACATTAGAGTAGATAAATGATTACATTATAAGTCCCCACTACCCAGGTGAAGTGAATCCATGCGTAATTTTCAATTATGTATTAATGCATTTTGTTGGTAGCTATAAAATGTCAGACGTCTGCTGTTTGTTCCTTTTCCCTGTTCCAAGCCGGTGTGCAAGGAGCCCATTTTTTCCAGAGTTGGTTGTTACCTTTACAACAAAACAGACACAGAGGTTTCCCAGGCTATGCCTCGTCCAAAGGAATTGTCAATACGCCGAAGAGTACTTGTACTCCGACGGGAAGGGTACAAACAAGCCACAGTTGCTGTTTTCCTCGGAGTATCGCAGAGTACGGTCTGTAAAGTTCTTAGACATCATCGAGAGGTGGGTCATTTGAGGCCACGAAAATCTTCAGGACGACCACGATTGACTACCAGAGAAGATCGACGACCATGACGACTGTTTCATCTGTGCCGCAGAGCTCGGAAAATGCCAACGAGCCGCCTTCGTCGTTTGTGGAGAAGACAGTATGGAATCAATGTTTCTCTCCAAACTGTAAATCGAAGATTACTTTAACATGGTTACCGAGCAAGACGAATGACCACAGAGTTCATCGACTTCGGTGGTCTAGGGAGCACAGACGATTACAGCTCAGACACTGGCGAGATGTTGTGTTTATTGGCGAGAGCCGCTACATCCTTGACCATCAAGATGGAAGACAAAGGGTTCGTCGATTACGTGGTGAAACTTCCGAGATGACTGTATTCAGGAATCGACCCAAGGTGGTGGCAGCTCAGTGATGCACTGTTAAACATTTCTGTTATTTAACGGTAAAATACCGGAATCCTGCTGCCGGTATTCTACCGTTAAATAACAACAACCCTAAGATCAATTTGCCGTTATGATTGAGGAGAAGTTTTGATATTGTGTTAAAGTCATTAAAATGCTCAAGAATCTCTTAAATACAGTAAATTTACTTTCTACGATGCACAGTATTTTAACGGTAGAATACTGGTAGCTGGGATTACGGTATTCTACTGTTATAAAACGTTATTTTTTTCTAACAGTGTGGTATGGGCCGGTATTCATTATGGAGGAAAAAGATCACTGGTGGTGCCAGATGAAAACATCAACGCCGTCGTGTAACTGGACATTCTGGAAAACCACTGTTTGCCACATGCAAGAAGGGTTTATGTAAACAATTTTTGGCGTGCAAGACGACAATGTCACGCAGCACAGGGCCGCTGTAGTGAGAACATTTCTTGAGGCAGAGGGAGTGGAGCAGATACCATGTCCTGCTTGCTCCCATGTTTGAACCCTATATGCTGGGATGCCTTAGGGACCATTACAGGGACACTCTTCCTCAAACACTACAGGAGTTAGCTCAGCCTCTGACCGATGGGTGGCACGCTCTGCCCACTGACATCATAAACAACCTTGTGGACATGCCGCGACGTCTTGATACACTGATTCGTGCCAGGGGTGGCTATACTCGATATCAGTGACTGATTGACATTTAAAACAGTACTATTAGTAGAAGACCAGCCTGTAGATCCCGTGACCAAACTCTGGAGACAAAGATTTGAAGGCGTCTTGGAGTTCCCTGATCGATGTTGAAGGTTTTGACTTGGGCTTGCGGCTTCAATGTTCAGGCATTTTGGGGAAGGGGCAAACAAAGTTAACACGGGGTTAAAAAATGGAGAACTGTCGCAATTGAATTAATATGCATGTCAAATTACTCGCCTTATCATACGGAATCTATAAATGTGTAGTTTGTTATAGATCCGACTTCACATGATGACGCTATGGCCAAAAATGTCCAAAGGTCAATGCACTTTCAGTCAAGGTCAAATTGTTAATATAAACCAATTTTAAAGATGTAAGTGTCTAATTATATGTTTTCGTGCATGACAAATTCAATTTTGTAACTTTTAATAGTACAAATGTTAGTCTTGACCTTGAAACCTGCAATAGCTGCCCCAAGACGCCTTCAAATCTTTGTCTCCAGAGTTTGGTCACGGGATCTACAGGCTGGTCTTTTACTATATTGAACATTTAGATGCGTGAATTCACCCAAAAATGTGAATGTAAAATATGACTGATGTGAAACACTTGTAACAAACTCCTTAAATCTGGTGTTCAAATGCCCATTTCCTTTCAGGCTAAGGACACAGTTCGTAAAGGGTTAACTGTGGGCTACGTTCATGGTGATATGTTCGGAAGAGACTGATCATTCAAGTAGTGTGGCGATATACACCCTAGATACACCCTGAATAACTCACACTATAAAAATCATTCCATAAAAAGTGGTAAAAAATATCTTATTCCAACTTTATGCGCAACAGTGTATATTTTCTCTAACTTTTATATTATTATTTCAATCTGGCTTGCTAACTGCTATACAATGCTGTGAGGTTGTTGTGATGTTGAAGTTCAAATAAATTGGATTGACTAACCATTATACTAACCACACCTGAAAATACAATAAAAACACCGTGACGCAGTCGTAAATCGTGAAGCAGCCGTAGAAGAAAAACGATTGAGACATGCATTGCAGACATCAGATCCTGGTGTAAATCCAACAAGCTGATATTAAATGACAAGAAGGCAGAGATGTTGTAATTTCGCTCTCATTTTAACAGATCGACTAGCAACTCTCAGCCAACCACGATCATTGGCAATCCTGTTGCCAGGCTGTTCGTCAGCTGAATCGCGTAACCTTGGTGTCATCTTAGAATCATCACTAAGAATGATCAAACATGCTAACACAAGCAAAACTGCTTGGCTCACACTATTTTGATGAAAACTCTACCATCAGATTTGTCCACGCCTTTGTTACGCCTTATCTAGACTGGATTCCTGCAACTCCCTACTATGTATGGCCTTTCAGAAAGAGAATTGACTAAGGTTCCAGCGAGTTCAAAATGCATCTGCACGACTTGTCCTTGATAAATTACCCCGACATTGCCGGGACTTTGGGCTAGAAGTAGCCCAGATTGAAGGGCCAACAAGAAGCCATGAAAAGCTGTAGAGAGACCTTGAATATTAGAATTCATTTTAACCTAAAAACAATCATTTAAAGCCTTGGTTAGATTGGTCTACCTCGTTGGTACCACTGGTAAGGAAGTGTGAAAATCATTGGAAATCGGATTTCAAACTCGATTTTTTTATGTACTACGTCGCTTACAAAGGTAGTAAAATTTATTAGGAAACCCAACTATCATCGACCTAGGGAACCCAGTTCTGTATATTGCCTTTACTGTTTATTGTATTACCTATGGGGAATCGTCTGTTATTAACTGTAGTTCTACCGTTCATATACTTCATGTTTTAAGCACATGATTCCAGAAACAGGTAAAAATAATTAAAACATATGAAAAATACACCTATGCCGATTTAATATGCATACGCAGCTATCAATTTTTTACCACGCGTATTATATCATGCTGCCATATATCCCCGAATAACAGTTTTAAAATCCATCGACGAGAACCTAATCACGCCATTTCTCCACCAACTGTATTGGCTTGCAATTGAACGGAGGGCGTTTTATAATATTCTTCTTCTCACCTATAACGGCCAATCGACGGCATGTCCACCCTGCCTATATCTATCTCTGTAGCTCATCCAGCTGTACCACCCACCTATAACCTTAAACGAACATCTGCTCCGCAGATGAAGTAAATCAAGTCCCAACGCATCAACAAAGTTCTATGGTGATAGATCGTTTTTGCTGTACATTTGTGTATAAACTCTCTATAACAAAAACAGCTTAGCTCATCAATAGCTATTTTCAAGTCACGGTCTTAAGACATTCCTATTGCCACGAATTGGGCTTCTGATACTATCCTGTTTCCCGATGGCAGTTCAATCATGATTGTAATATGTTGATGTTTTTCTTTCTTTTCTTTTCCTGCTTTCTTTCTCCATCCGTTGCCTATAGTGATAGTTGTTTTTTGCAGATTAGGTAGGGGTAGAGGCATCTGAATTCAGAAAAGATCAAGACTTAAAAGGTTCGCGGTTTGGGTGATGTCAGAATTCGTACTTTATTTTTTTTTATGGTCCTCACGGTCAAGAATCTCGGCATTTTTAGATGGCGTCGGTACCATCTATAGATGGCAGCCAAGATGGGCCCGAAACATAAGAAAATAACATTCTAAAATCATTCCCGATTGCCAGAATTATTGGAACAATGTGTACCTGATGATTATTTGAGCCGTCTGGGATCAACACTAGGACCTTTGTAATGATTTTCAATAGGTGTCGGCGGGTCATTTGAAAACAAAACAAATATAAGGGGCATAAGTTTGTGTGGACGATCATGGGGGTGCCTCGCAACGGTCTCTTCTTACATTTATCATTTCTTGGCAAGATTATAAGTCAAGCATTTGAATTCAAAGTGTGATTCACAATAATGGGCTGGGCAACAGACTGTATTACAATGTAGGCCATTGGAAGAACAAAAATAAAAAAGTTTGGTTTTTGAATGTACATCATGGAAAGCGTTTGCGGAGACAGTAATACCTTCCTCCCAAAAACTTTTAGAAACGTTCTGGTTGATGAAAAAATATTTAATTGCTTTGCTGATTGTAGATAGCCTACTCTACATACATGCACAAAGAAAAAAAGTAGTGAAGTTGCTTCTGGACTAAATATAGTTAAGTTGGGTGGCCCCAACGTGGATATAGCGCCGGTAAGCGTTGTGATGGGTACAGGAAGATGGTTGCCCCCCTTCTCATCCGAGTATTAAGTTTTCAAGGCACATTTTCTAAAATGAAGAAGTTATTATTCACAATTTAAAAATTGCAAATTTGATAAAAACACAAAAAAAATTAATGATAATCTCATAAAGTTTTTTGGACATTTTATTATCCCTTTTGAGGACCTAAAATTGTCCCCCCCCCTATTTTTCCACCTCACCAGAGCACGCGGACTAACGTAAGTAAGCCTCCTCAGCTTACTGTGTGATCAGTTTAGGGTTGGGATATTTCTCACATGAGTAATTATATCTAATATCACATTGGACTGAATTTAAAAAGTAATATCATGAACAGCATATATAGTTAAAAACAAGTCTAAAAGATACTTCACAGGCATCGCCATGAAAGTGTCGTCACACTCAGTCAGTATATATTTGTATGATTACTTTGGTTATCCACATTCTTATTAAACTACTTTAAAGCTTTCATGCGTAAGTAATTTAATTCAGATTTCTAGGGATTGTGTTTACTAATATTTGAATATGTAGTTCCTGTTCGATGTACTGAATTGTGTTTTACTTTGCACAATCGGCGGCATTATTGTAATGTTTTTGGTGGGTTTCATTTCCCTTTTTTAAGTTTCTGCGCCTGACTAAGGATTTTGGATGCGAGATTCAGGAACTGCGGGGCAACTAAGGACTTTCAAACTCGTTTGTATAAGCAGGCCAGGCCCCAAGCGTACAATTCTCGGCGACTCGGCGTGCGTGCTTATATATTCAACGCAAAAATTCACGGGCGAGAATTTTACGCGAGCAATGTGTTACGTGCATGCAAACGTATGCGTTTCGTCGCGTGAACATCCGCGCGTTTTTCACAGTTTGTATCGGTCAAAACGTCAAAATGAATTCACACAACACGCCTCATTCGCTAACCGTGCTGGTACTCATCTTTGCCACGATCCCGGGCCAAGATCCAGTAGGTTTTCTTTGTCCTTATTTTTATCGGCCCGTGTAATAATGATCTTCTCGGCGGTATAAATGTTTGAAGATGAATAATGTCATTTTGGAACATCTAAAGGAGAATCCCGTGTTGGTAACATCGATTCACGAAGTGACAGAGTGATCCGACAAAAGCCTACTCACAATAATTAGACCTACTGTGGTTGGTAACTTTTTGGCTAATTTTTACTGAAAGTGTTATTTAAATTGATAAGACTATAATGATGTGCCGCACATTAACTGTAAAAATAAATGAATTATTGTTCTTTTTAAAATATTTTAAAATCTGAAGACCCTGACATACGGTGTTTTACGTACAAAATGGATTGAACACTTTATAACGATGTACGAAAATGCAATTACTCAAATTCCTGATACAATACTGTAATATGAACCCAACATGTGAACAAAGTTTGAACAAATCACAAGATATTATGCATGTGGGCTATTCTACAAATTCGGTGCGCGCATTATCATTATACCATTCTTTGAGCTCGGAAATGCTACTTACAAAAAGTATATATTTCGGATATTCTTTGTTATTTTTGTATAGAACTCGGCATTTCTATACTCATAAACAGCCCATACTTGCTATACTTTTACGACAGTATCAGTTTGGAGATTTCCACCGAGGAAAGGGCCGCAAAAAACGCAAAAATCCTGTTTTTCCACAGCTTAAGGTGTACTTTTAGACTAGTATTTCTTTAATAGAAATCCATTTATTCTTTTTTGTTTGCTTTTTGAAGAAATACTATTTACCAAACTTAAGTATTAAAACACTTTTTCGTATGTATAACAACCTTAATATGTTTATGTTTAACATCAACCCCACTTTTCCACGAAAATGGTGTAATCTACGTTATCCGTGCAGCAAGACTATTTCTTAAACTCAAAATATAATGTATTCAGTTAATTATGAACATTCATGTGTAATCTATCAATAATGAATTTGTCCCCCCTGAACGCCTCAAATACTTCATTCTGTGGTTTAGAAGATATTGAAGTTCGTTTTTGACCAGCGACCGTTTATAAAAACCCTTGTGTCGACAACGTTATCCGTATTTCTCCGGAGTATATATCCCATACTCACGTTCGCCACATAGTATGTAATAAGTGTACTATTTAACTGCTCCTTGCCCTATAGTATTGGAATGTTTCTGATTTTCTTCTTAAAAGCCTATTGTTATAACCACCAAAATAAGAGAACTCGTGCTCAGCTTTATCGTGAACAACGTTATCCGGTAGATTCAAAAGCGGTATTTTGACCATTTTTTCCAGGTCAGTTTCTTATTTGTTTTCCATTGGCAATTTTGAAGACGTCCTACACAAATCAGCTGAGCACCAAATTTGGGACGATTTCCTTATTTATTCGTGTTTAAGTTACCGACTACTCCATGATCTGACATACATTTGTTAAACATACCATTATGTAAATATTTTGTTCAGAGTGACACTAATCTACGAAACTACCTTGCCTACAGCAACGATGGATACAAATTTAGCCGCATAGTTACTAAATGCCGTCCACCCTGTCTGCGAGCTATTAACGATTACTGTACGTCTGTACTGATTACGCTGTTTCACAAGATAACGATAAGTTTCACCTTTAATCTGCCCTTATTTGATTAGAGGAAGTGTCTTCGAACGATTAAAAGTATTTTTCCATTGTTAGTCGTCACTATGTTACATATCGCAATCACATGGTAGCACATATCCTGTCTTTAATCAAACGTTTTGTAACATTTTCATAATAAAATCCATATTGTCGGCTGTCGCGAAGTGGTCATTTTATATGTCATTACAACTGAAATTAACAACTAGTTTATATCCCACTGAGTTTTGGTTCGTGGAAGACGTACTTCCTTTAACTGCCATTTGCACTGTCTAGGGATTATTATTACACGCTAAAGAGGTTCAGGATCACCAGCAACATGTTTGTTTACGTTGTCGAGTTTAATAAGGATATATTAATTATCATTTTAACTACAGAAAATATTAAAATAACATTGATTTTGGTCAGTAAACGTAAAGCCCGTTTTATGGAATAATCATATTGAATCATATGCACATGAATTTGGCTCAACAATTTTTCAGGCCTCGATCTCACCACGAACACATCATAAGTAAGACCGATAATCATATTATGAAGAATGTGTAATCTTACCAACATGACTATAACCATATTTTTGGCGGCTGAATGCCGTTTAATTTTGCGAAGATGCAGGCGTCGAAATTGGTCCGTGAAATTGGTTCTTCAGTAACACGATAGGCTATTTTTAACATTTAATTGCTGCATACAAAAACTTAAGTTGGCCCTGTTAATCCTTTTCGGCAATATCTTTCAACACAAAAGCAAATAATGGTAATGACTGAGATATCAACTGGGCCTCAACACAATTAAAATATCTCAAAATCAAAACCAAAATGTACGGCTAGACTACATAGACTCAGTATATCGCAGAGAGTTTTTTATGCAGTTTAAAAAGTAACGTAAGGTCTTGATGCCTTCTTATTTACGTATAAGTGATTAGGATCTCAATATTCCATATTGGCTCTCGCCCGCAGGTCACATCCGTGCAATGATAGGTGAAAACTAAGGTAATACAGGGTCTACCATGATTTATAAATGCTGCCAATCTCTATTTTCAGTCTCGCATCAAGAAGAAAAGTCTATGACCGTGTGCCTTGAAATTGTTTTATGTACCGACTATGGGGGAATGGTGGAAGGTCACCAAATCAGCTGTACAGGGTCAACTTCTCCAAAATATTCTAAAGTTAATTTTAAAAAGGCAAATTGTTCTTCTTTAACAGTGAAAATGATGGAATTTGGAATTTGAAGAAACACTTCAAGAACAAAGGCTTTTAGGAACTCTGATACACCAAAACTTTTCAAGTAATCGGTTTCATTTCCCCATGAAGAAATTGACTAATGAGCATATCTTATGAACAAATATTTGTTTTCACAAAATAGGCAGGCGACTGTTTTAATATCATTGCACCAGGCATTAAACGACATTATAACATTTAGAAGCTTGCACAGGATTGTAAAAAATAAAATATTACACATCAAGATGTGTGACTGAATTTTTTTGTATCTGTAAACAGTGGTGAACAGCGTTTATCTGATAACGTATTTCGGTTTTGTCATTGGTAATTAACACTCTTCGATTCAATTTGTATGTGATGGGAAACTCAATAACTTTATCCCTCTCAAAATTTGGATGTACGATGTAAAAATGCCCACATATCGCGCATACATAATTTGAATGGTGACACAACGTTATCTGCCAATGTACATGTAGAACCGTTCCTGTTCTTAATATTGTAGGTCCGTAACAGTTGTGTAAAATGTCATGTAATAATTCAATCTTAAAGCAAATAGAAACGATATAATAATCATTACACCTTAAATGTTTCAATAACCCTATTCTGTCTCTTTAAAATTAGATGAAATGAGGCATTTTGTCACTGATTGGAACGATTGTATTGTGAAAAATACCCATGTGTGTATTTATTTTTGCAATACATACTTAATACAAATAAATACGGATTACGTAACAATGAATTATCACATTTGATGGATTGTTTGATCGGATTTGATCTTAACTTATCTTCTAGAACCTATGTGTGAACAACGCTTATCCATTGGCCACCAATACAAAGAATAAAATCTGATTCGTACTCATTAAATAAGGTAATCGTTTCAAGTCTACATTTAATGTATATATTCCAATTGTTTTATTACAGCATTGTGACGATTTTTGTGCTGTAGTATAACGGAAATACCAGTTTACTAGATGGGGTACAATATCATAGCACATACTTCCATAAAGTTTAAAAAATACTCACACGTTAGTGAGTATTACAAGAACATATATTCGTTGCCAAACCTAGTCTGTTTGTAATTATAGAGAGACTTCAAGGAAATTTATTTATATCCTTTATATGTTTCACACACTTAATTGATGATGAAAGGACGCTATAGAGTAAAACTTATACTGTTACGTGTGGGGGGGTGCATCAGCGGGGGGAGAGGGGGGGGGGGGGGGGGATCGGAGAAGAGTACACTAAAACGTACATAATTCAATGATTTGCTATATAAAATCTGCGAGTATGTTGTTCGTAAAGTTTATTGATCGTCTCTTCAACATGTTTGACTTATATAAAACGATTAATATTAACAATATTGAAATCAAATCAACTTAATATTTGAATTTTCTGGAGTTGGATTGGTCACCGGATTTTTTCTAGAATAGCCCATTTAGAAACGTCTTAGTTTGTTTTAAAAAGTCAAAAAAAAAAAAAACCATATTCAGTTTTTTGTCACCCTGTTCTGAGAAAAATGAACACATTATGAACAGGACAAAGAAAGAAAGAGAAAAGAATAGAAGTTATAAATTGAAAATAAAGTAGATATGACAAAATTTGACATTTCAATTATAAAACAATCAAAAATTGAGTCGAAAAGACACGGAAATAAAACTTATGTAACGTAAAAATAATAAATATATATCGATAAAAAAAAGTTGGCTATACAATGAGTAATATCGCGGTATTAGCAGTTGAACAAGCCAAAGTCATCACGGCGCCGTGATTTCCACCCGAGCTGCGTAGTGTTGCTACTCTGAACGTGTAGAACGCAAATCCAACCCGCAGATTGCTATGAAATTTCCAAGAATTTACTCTTTATTTCTAATTATTAAAAAGTAATGACGGGACCCCCACATTTTTTTATTTCGGTATTTCAAAAAGCTCTCTCCGGGCATAAACATAGTGAAAACAAAAAATTTATAGAAGATTTTGCTACTTATGAAATATTTGTCGACAGTTTTGTTTATTTCTCCATAGGACCGCTACAGTAACACTGTCAGAAATAAACCTTTTTTTGGGAAGATTGTTTCTCAAAAGGTAAGACGGAAATCCCCATATTTTTATTATCAAATGTTATCGATCATAGATGAAGAACAAGACCATATATCAAATATAAAGAAATTCTAATTACGGGCCCATTCTATCTCGCTCAAAACCCCTTAAACGAACTGACCTCAATGTGTTCAGGCTTTAACACCGAAAGTTATTCTAAAAACAATAGTTTGTTTTGTGTTTTACTCATATAAACTAATCATATATCCAATAAATCGAAACTTATGTGTTCTAAACTGTTGAAACCTATTCCAAAAACATCTAATCATGTAAACAAAACTTCCTTTGTAACAGTTTGGGACACCGAAGTTTCTGGACAGATGCGTTTCCGACACTTGACTATAAGTTTGCAGAGCAAAGTCATTCGGTCGCTTCAGTAATTTGTAGTCCCCAAATATGTATGTCCAAGCGGAGCGATAGGATGTGGTTGTGAAATTGGAGATTTCTATTTTTTATTTTTTTTTTCTAATAACAGCGCTATTCCTTTTTCTACGTTTTACCATCGACAACTCTCAGCTAATCAGCTGCCATGAATGCTTACTTTAATCATACAGTTTGGTCCTTTGATTCATAAAAGAAAATTATCAGCGTTTTAGCGAACTTTGAACGTGTATTTGTGATTACCCCGGTAAAATGCAGAAAGAGGAGATCTATGGGAGGAATGAAGCCACACGTTTCCGCTAATCTCACAGCTTATACTAAACAGAATGGAAAGCAAGCACATGCCAAGTAATCGCATTCAGTTAATGTCAAATCAGGAACAAAAGCAGGCAAATCTGGCTTAGATTCTAGCCAGGTAGGGCTTCGCAAATGTGTGCAGATTTCGCTCAAATGCTCAGCCGTCATTTCCGCTCAACAACAACAGCAAGTCAGTACTGGAACTATTTCGTCATCAGCTGGAGTTGATGATAGCGGTAGTGCTGCGTCGAAATACCAGGCTATGCCGAAACGCCCTGTGCTTCGGCAATGACCTGCCTGTATGGCGGGGTAACTGCCGAAGCACGCCGCGGTTTTCGGCAATTATTCATAGCGAAAAGCGGGCTACGTCATTACCACTGCCGAACGCCAGGGTTACTTTCCGAACAAGTGGCTATCCCAGTAGTGCGGCAGAGAGGGATCCGGCCGGTTTTTGGATGTAACTAATTCTTATGTCAATTGTGCGGTACGGACACAGGATGACACGAAATAATGTTCAGGTTTAACTCAGACTCAGTACGCAGCTTAAGATTAGCTTTAAAGGGGGGTGGCCCGATTTATGGATATGAAGTTTTCACAGCTTGATAGATTTGCCTTCACATCCAAAACCCCATCCTAAAGTTGCCGCCGATATTTCAAATCCGTTTTGATGCAGAGCTAAAAACGTGATTGTGTGTAAGCCCCATAGAGTACTGTGTAAAATTAATATTTTCTCTCAATAACTTGCCAAACTCAAACATCCTTGGGCTCTAAGATTTCTCAGGCTAAATGAGAAAAATAGTAAGCCTTCCTTCTACTAGACAAAAATATGGACCACTTCCGCTTTCCGGTCAAATCTGGACTTCTGGGGACGAGCTATTAGCCGATCAGGGCCATGACATTTAAACTACTATTTTAGGGCCCTGTTTCATTCAATTTATAAAGGAAGGGGCCGCAGAAATTGAAAGATTTGTTTGGAATTCCCAAAATTGCATAACCCCCGCAATATAAGTTACATAGGCTCTATTGCATAGAACCCATACACCCCACTCGGCATCCCGGCGGCCATCCCACACACACATTAGGTACATCATATGATTTACTGCTGATATTGCAGATAGGTGCTTGGTTTACTGAATAAGATAAATTTGGCAATAGTTCCATATGTACCCCTCTTGTAAGATTCTACAGATAACAATTTTTTTTTATTTTTGCCTTAGGGTTTAGGTATTTGCTAGTGTTAGTCTATAATTAAAAAGAATTGTTACCTGGCAAAATTCAAGAGGTGGGCTACAATATGGAATCTTTCCATATAGTTAATCATGACCCCTCCCCCTTCCCATCCGAAAAATAAAATCACGTACCCCTTATTTGTCAAATAGACAATCACATAGTGTCCAATCCCAATGGTTTGTACACACACGCCCGGACCCTAATAACGAAACCGAACCTAAATTCCTACCCTAATCTTAACCTAGGTCCTATAGGCCTATTACCCCCCAACCCTAATCTAACCCGCTGCAACCAGCCTCATCAATAAGGGACCTTTACAATGGAGCCATTATAGTCAATGCATAGTGCTGACGTATCATTGTTTGCCTAATTCGCGCTTGCTAAAAAACAGAATTTTCAAGGGGACTTCAGGGGGCCCCCCCCTCGATGTGGTGTTTTGGCGTTACAAACATCGTATTTACGTCTACTATACATAACATGCTTGTTCCTAAATGCAAAGCCGGCATTTTAATGAGTTTCATTGTAGAATTTGTCCATAATCACAAAAAAAAAATGGCCTTAAACCAACGTTGCTCTACATACAAACAGCACGTTATTTTCCACTTACCTTCTCGGCCAGTTCTGAGAGGAGGGAAACTTCTGCACCGGCACCCGGGTTTTTTCGGCACAATAGTAGTCAACCATTGGATGACCGTAGCTCAACCTGCAATTTGCGGTGACAGGGCATTTCCGTGACCAACCGCATTAGAGTCTGACTCAGAGCTTTCGTAAATATCATTTGTGTGTGCAATTCAACGAAAAATCGTCAACTAGAAATAAAAGATAGTAACCTAAAATGCACAATTCCGTAATTTGAGATGATCGGATTTTTCGTTTGATGCAGTAAACATTTATGTTAGTATTACGATCCCATAGGATACTTGTGTACATACCAAACATTCCGATCCGGAATTTTATAACAAAGGTTGTGATTTTCTATAAGAAGGAATTCGATTTAAGCCTTAGCTCAATTTCACACAGTGATTAGTATATGGACACGCATTATGTGGAAACATACTAAACCAAAGAGGCAAAGTATCTTCCATTTTATCTTTGGACCTCGGCCAGTCGGTCTTTTTGGTATATGCTTCTGTGTGTATTTTGGGCTATGAGGCCAAAGAGAAAAAGATGCTCGGATTAAGGACCAAGGTGGCGCCCTGGTAGACATAATTCTTCCGAAATACTATTTCTAAAATTATGTACATCAGGAGCATGACTCTAGCAAGAATGGTTATTGATAAGTAAATCCCCGGTAAATCCGCTCGGTATGCCAGTAGGGACCCAACAAATTCAGATTCCTTTTCACCTGGAAACTGCAGATCCATTGTTATTATCCATGCAGCATGAAATGTTTTCAGGTGTTATACCACCACCCTGATTTAGTTAAGCATTTTCATGATGTGGAACACAAATTCCTGTATGGCCCTGTCCTTTTCAAGAATAAATAAAGTTCGAGGTTCTACTGTGTGTTCAATTAACGTTAACCCTATATTCTTTCATAATTTATTCGAAAGGGAAACGAAGGTGAACTCCAATTCATGGGATAAGTTGTTTTGCAAAAGGCGACCCAACATCTTTGTGCAAAACCAAAACCCCTAACTTTCCGAGTAAACCCATTTCTATTTACGCGGTTTGTTTTGCAGAAATCGAAAATATTCCATGTTCACTATATGAAATGCAGGTAACCGGTGCCGAAGCATGATTAAGTTATGGGTCTTGGTTTCTTCACCAAGGTTTTAGGTCAACAGCGTACCAGGAAAACAATTCTTTCATGATTTTTTGCCTGCCCCAGCATGTGCCCAACAGCTCTCACACAAAGGAAGCGGACCACGGTATCACCGACCTTGAGAACCATAACGGGCTGGCCTCCGCCCCACTCCATCTGAAATTCTACCACTCGCAAAACTAGGTGAATAAGGGGCCCTTCTGGAACAACAAGCACCTGCTGCACAACACTGTCAAAGAATCACACCAAACTCGGGAGACATAGATGCGCTCTCGACCGACCTTCTGCGACACGCTGCTAACACTCTCCAGTTCCCCATTCAACCTATTACAGAATGGAATACTGCCTGCTAGACATTCAAAGACCAGACCAACGCTCTATTACACCTAAGACAGAACTACCACCTGGCAGCAATGCTCCCACGCAAGGAATGGGTAACCGTAAACCGGATTCAGCAACAGTAGACGGTCGCTTCTAGCAATAATGCCACCGATGGGGGTGCGGCCATCGCCAGCCTGCCATTGTGGTTTCCATCACAGACTGGGATCACATTCTCAATGAGTGGCCCTACCTTTCGTCCGACCGGTGGATAAGATATCTCGACAACCCCAACCAACAACCAGTGAGTTGGCTCCAACGTTTACAACACATTTAGCCGCTGCCCATACGCAAGAAGAAGACATTATTTTTTATAACCAGGGGTGCGTTTTTTTTTCCAACCCCCTTTGTAAACGATATGAGATCTTACCGCTAATAGCCTATTTAGCTGCTCATCCTAAACAAAAGTTCAAGACATATTGAGTATGCTCATACATTCGCACCGCAGCTCACGTTTTGGTGGGTGAGGAATGGGGGTCTTATTACTCCTCTAAATGTAACGAGTGAAAATTTCACTCCCAAAGAGTGAAATCTTTGTAATCCACTCCAAAAATGAGTGGTTTGGTGTACTTCAAAATGGGTGAATTTTTCATTCAGAAAGAGTAACAATCACTCAAAAAAGAGTGGTTTCCACTCGGTTGAGGAGTTTAAAAGAAGGACAAACTTTTTGCGGAGTGAAAACGAAGGACAACACGAAAAGGAGTGGAAATTCGCTTTTTGCGAGGATTTTCACTCTTTTTGAGTGGGGACATTCGCTCTTTCATTCATTGGGTGGGTTACAAGCGTTTCACTCTTATGGGGAGTGAAAATTTCAACTCGTTTACATTTAGAGAGTAGTAAGTAAAATGGCCAAAATTCCGTGACGAATCGTGGACAAAGTTTAAGGTTTGACGAGTGATTTGACTTCAAAGGACACTTTAAGAAGTTTTTTAGCAGGCTTTCCCTCTGAAAATGTCGGCAATTTTCACCAAGGAGGGGGAGAAAGCTTTCTACGGGTTAAATTTTAAATAATTTTTTATTTTTTTTATTTTTTTTAAAAAAAATTATTGATTAGGTAACAAGGAGTAAAGAAAGCCTAGTCTGGAAATGCCATCTTATGAGGGGGGATATACAGCAAAATAGTGCTAAAGGTCAAATGTTTAGTCAGCAAAGGTCAGTCTTATACTGGTTTGATTGAGTTTAAGAGATCTTAAAATTTGATTAAAATTACATGAATTAAATTATGTAGGGTATACCTACGCTTGTAGCATCTGGAATTTTGTCCCCCATTGAAGGGTGTGGGGAAAGTGCCCTCCCCTGAAACCACGAGAAGATGCCAAGAGGGCAAATATACCCAAAATACTTTAAAATGAGGTAATGTAAGGTCAGTATGTTACGGTTTCCTATACTAGTTTGATGCGACAGTTAAGTTGATTGCTGGGGTAGGTAAGGAGTTCTTATGGAAGAGGCCAAACATAGAGCCAGCCTTTAGATTATTCTCAGTACATCAAATTGATTTTGAATTATTAGGTCAATTGGTGCATCATGCTCACACGCACTTTTTGAGAAAAAAATCGTAATTCATTGAGTGGGTTACAAAACGTCAAGCTCGTTCTAATAGACTGTGCCACTATATGGATGATTTTTTCTTTACTGGGTAAGTTTTAATTCTAGAACTTGCAGCTGAAAAATATCTTTTTCTTGGGCTGGACATTGATTTAATTAATTCGTCAAGTCGTGTCAATTCCGCATGGCATGAAAAAAATGTTGCCCTTATCAGCAATGTTTGCTAGTTGTGAGTATCGCCCAAGAGGGGGTGTTAAAATTGTTGCAAGAAATTGATGAAAACAAAGCTTCTGGCCGGGATGGTGTGAGCGCAAAAATGCTAAGATCCTATGCTACAGAACTGTCACCAGCTCTGACTCATATTTTTAATAAAGTCTTTATTGTCCGGTGATCTTCCTGCAGATTGGCCTACAGCCAACATCAGCCCAATATTTAAAAAGGGCGACCGAGCCACTGCAGCTAATTATCACCCTGTGTCCTTAACTCCTATCAGTTGGCAAGATATGTTAAAATATGTGCAATAGTAAAAATCATTGCCATCACTTTAGTAAATACAAAATATTGACAGACCGGCACATGGTTTTAGATCACAGCATTCCTGCGAATCACAACTCATTTTAACAACCGATGACCTTGCTAAATCCTTGGATAAAAACGTCCCTGTCGATATGATCATCATGGATTTTAGCAAGGCTTTCGATTGTGTTCCTCACAACAGATTATTGTACAAGATTGAAATGTTTTGGTATCACAGGAAGGACACACACTTGGATATCGAATTTCTTAACTAAACGGAAACAGAGAGTTGTCGTGGATGGAGATCATTCACATTGGGTGCAGGTTAGATCAGGCGTTCCGCCCAGGCACAGTGCTCGGCCATTATTCTTCGCATACATAAACGACCTCCCAAATAACATCTCATCAGAGGTTCGTTTATTTGCCGATGATTGTGTTATGTATCGTCCTATCCACGACAACTCTGATGTTTCTTGTTTACAGGCCGACCTTGATAAATTGTACACCTGGCAGGACATTTGGCAAATGAAATTCAACATCCAAAAATGCTATTCTAAACTCACTCATTGCCAGGTCTGCAACTACACATCATTATAAATTGGGAAACACCGTTTTAAAAGAAACTGCATCACATTCATACTTAGGGGGTACACATTAACAATCGTTCTTAAATGGGCATGACACATAAATCACGTGTTCAAAGCCAAAAGAGTACTTAACCTTGTATGCAGGAATCTACACCCATGTACAATGCTTGCTTAAAGGGGGCAAACGGCTTATAAAACCTTGGTCCGGCCTCACTTAGAATACTCAAGTACAGTGTGGGATCCACATACCAAGGAACTCAAACAGAAAGTGGAAATGGTTCAGCATCGGGCGGCCAGATTTGCTTGTAGAAACTACGAGAGGAAGAGCAGCGTGACTAAAATGAGGCTGAACTGAACTGGGATAAGTTAGAACTCCGTAGACATGCTGCAAGATTGACCCTTCTCTATAAAATTACATACGACCAGGTGGCCATTCTTCGAGAAAGTTTTTCACACCAGCCATCCGTCCTACTCGTCACACCAATAACAAATCATACCTGAGACCAGTGCAACGAAGGACGTAGTACAAACCCTCCTTTTTTCCAAAGGACAATATACGAATGGAAAAAGACTACCAGACTCGCTTATTAACATCCCTACCACCGAAGTATTCAAAGAAGAAGTAACCAACTACCTGAGAACAACAAATCGATCTAAGAAGATTTCAGCGCACACACCCCTCTGCGTTTGGCGTCGAAGAAGTGTGCGAGTAAACAGTCAAAGTCAAGGGCCGGGATTCAGGCTAGGACAAATATCGAGCCATAATTAATGAGCATTATATAGCGTGCCGTGTGCAAGACCTCTCCCGATCAGGGATTCTTCAACCAGGGCGACATGCAGGAACAGTCAAAATTTCGAAGGGCTGAATCTATGCCCATAATGAAAATTATACATACGGGTCGAAGTCAAATATGGTACGAGTTATAGAGGTTTAAAAACCTTCGAATTTCCATGAGAAAGGTCCGCCTTATGATTAAAATGTTTGAGAGATGTTAGAAGGAACACAAGTTCGAAATATACTCGCCAAACTGTAGCGACCAAAGGCGAAAGAGAAAGAAAAACTGGATAGGAACGATGCAGTAAATCATCTGAAGCTTCCCTCAGAATCAGATTTGTGCACAGGGAAGTAGCCACCAATGATAGAATCAATGGCATAATAATGTTTTTATATTATATTGTAAGATGAACACATTTCTAACTCGGCCATATAATAAATCGCCAAAACATCAATTATACGGGTACATAAATGAAACTAATAGATTCATGTAATTGTAAAGTCAGGGAAACCAATACAGCAACGATACACAACAACAACAAATACAAATGTTGGAACTGAAGTATCCCCGACTCTGAAAACACCCACATACACATGAGGCTACATGTAATATTTCCTAGATTGTAATTTGGTTTTGTATTAATTTTTATACCAAAAACTTGAAGTTTTTGGCGTGTTAAAATGCTAAAAAATTGATGATAATAAAAAAAATGGTCTGCGAAACGGGACACGGTCGAGTCGGACGAGGAAACAAACATTTTTGGCCTACTACTGACAGATTGAGAAGGCTAGGAAAATGTTTCCCCAGCCATAAAATGCTGTTTATAGCAGAGGTCAATTTATGGGCAGGTCATGACCTGGGTGATTTTATTCTTATTTTTTTTTCAATGTTACCCTGTATTAATTAGAATGGAAACTGTTTTTTAAGGAGAGAACGCGGAAAATGCAGTCTTGCTTGTCTGTTTTTGTTTTCTTTGTTGGTTTTATCGAGACAGAGTCAGCTGAAAACTTGGATTTTAGAGACATTTTTGTGGTGCATGCAGCAGGTACGGCGGTCCGGTAATTATTTCCCACGGTGTAGTCTGTGTCACAGACTGCGAAAGATTTGATCTTAATTGGTTGCGCCGAGAGATTAACGTTATCAGGGCCTTCGGTAGAGAATGTGGGTAAATGAAACTAAAATTTCAAATATCGCCGGAAAACGAAGGGGGGGTATGGATGTTTTTGATCAGGGGTCCGTTACTTTTGTTTATTCTTCAACATGTATCGTAATTGGGTTTGAACCGATAGAATGTAGCGAGAAAATTGAAACATTTTCATCAGGTACTTTGGTGACTCATAAACACGAAAAATGTGTAGCATCACTGTACTGTATCCACTAACGCGTGTGCATTACTGTATTAGCTATTTCCAGGAGGTGCATACAATTAGTTTTGTTTAAGTCCTGGATAGGATGCCAGATAACTTTGTATGGGTTTGCTTTCTTAACCTCCGGTTTGATAAAAGTTTTTGAAAACAAATTTGTATTAGGTATAATGCACAGAAGGTAAAAGCATGGATGATATGATTATGTCTGGGTTAAAAAAAAAAACCCTGCCTACTGTTGTCAGAGATTGTTATTAGTAATGCTGTGCTTTTGCATCATAATGGCTTATTGTGGATTATACGGGATTGATAGGGACGTGGTCACTGTAATTGCCAAAGGGCACGAGGACGTTGTAGTGGGGACGCCCTAATTCTATTATGTTGTATTAAGTTAGGCGGTACCGTATGCCGCTAACACTTAGGTGTATAAGGTTTTGCACACTCACATTAGGGTATAAGGGGTACACATGGACCCCCCAAAACAACAAACAAAACAGACTGTGGCGGTGAATTCTTTACGACAAAAAAACTCTGGTCATTGATGTGGTACATCAACGCAACCACATAACAAGAAACATATAATAATCGGTTGTATGATTCTAAAGGCCAAAACTGATTTTTACAATGCCAACCCGAATTCTCCGCCAAACTGGCTGAAAAACCACTTTCCCGAATGAACTTTTAAATACAACGTGGCTCATAATAGGAAACACAAAAATACATTTAACATTGATTGAAATAAAAAAAAATACTACAGTACGATTTAAAGAGACATGGGGACATTCCAGAGAGAAGCGCCCTCATTTTTTTCCATCCCAGGTTTTTTGATATTGGAAGCATGCTACCAATGTATTAACATCAAACCTGAAATGATAAGCCGAATCGTCGTCTTTATATAATAAGATGATGATTTAGTAATTTCTGTGCGCACGACAGAAATTCAAAGCATGGTTTCCTTTAGGGACGAGTAGGACTGCAGGCAAGTTTAAAACAAGGTTAGCGGTTTCCTTTTGCACCGGTTTGTCCAATATACCTTCGATACGTTCTCGGTAGTGGTCTACAACCGATCAAGGCAATTTGAGAGAATTTGTTTCATCAAAAAATATCTTCCTGTCACTTTAAGGGGCAAAACAAATTTTGAATAGCACCCCCAAAATACTTAATTATGCTAATAAGCATAAAAACGCCATGGCCGATTTCATTTTTTCACCAAAAAATGCGAACGGATAATTAGCAATTACATAGAAATTTTGGCCAAAGTAATTTAGTTTAAAAAATGGCGCACGAGAAACTAAATGGTGCCACATGGACCCCCCTGTTGGCACGCACTAATAACAAAAAACGCACTTTGTAACAACAATTGTGACGGAAATGCGTTAAGATATATACTGTGACAGAACAAAAAAGGACAACTTCGACCACTTTGTAACAAAATTAAAAAGTGATGATTGAAAAATTTTCAAAGATCTTCCATTTAAGAACAATTACTCCCCAACCGGAAAAAAAAATTGCTACAAGTGCGTAAGCTCTCTTGTGGACAACAAAAAGGCACAACTTCGACGCACTTTGTAACAAAATCAAGTTGATGAAATATTCACGGATTTCCATTAAAACACTAACCGGCCCATATCACTCGCCCAATACAAACTCATCCCATAGCCAAATCGGCCCCATATTGATTCGTACCGCATATATTAGCTCCCCCATTTTGACTTCGCACCACATTTTAACACTCGATCCATAAACAACTCAACCATACCAACTCATTAATTTGCCCATATCCACTCCTCCAAATATAATCAGCCCGAAAACAACTATGCCAAGTATTACTTCGCCCATTACCAAATCGCCTTCGTATCAAATCGTTCCATGCTCACCTTCACTCGCTCACTCCCCTTCCAACTCGGCCAATACACTCTAAAAATGTTTTTACTCAATGAGTACTTTTTAATCCTTATGGTAGTTAAAATATCACAGCTTCTTTGTTGAGTAAACTTGACTCAACAAAGGTTGTGGAGCAGTTTTTACTCTGCCAACTCAACAGGGCGATAACAATTTACTCAAACCCACAAGGAGTAATATTTTGTTGTATTTGCGTAGATTTCTGCTCAACCGTTGAGTAACATGTTTGACTCAACTGATGTTGGGCACACTGTTTGTCCAACCGTTGAGCAAATTATTTTCACTCAATGACATGGAGTAATTCTTTGGATGCAGGTATAAAGCAAAAGGTTTATTCATCAGAAAAGCTACAAGTTGCTCACCAGGTTGAGTAAAATGCTTGTTCCGATACTCGAAACTCCCAGATATTTTGATTTCATTTCTGTAATAGAACTAAATAGTCGGTGGATATGGTCCAAATTATGCCTGACCGTAAAGTTGAGTATATACACATGTTTTGCTGAAATAAATAGATTAGGGTGTGTAGAATAAGAATCTGCCGGTGCCACCTGGGCATCCTTGGCATTTTGAGAAATCAAGATGGCGTCGCCATAAAGAGATAATTATATATTCAACCCTATATTCAAAAACTATGGAGTTACTAGTAACTATAGGATCCAATGAACGTGTATGGCACTTGTAACATTTAAGTCATACTCTCCCACCCACCCACAAAAAAATTCAAAATGGAAGCCCAAAGTCTAACCAATTTAATTATGCCCTATAAACAGCAAATACTGCGATAAAAAAATAAACATGAAGGACTTAGATTATGTTGTTAGATACCAATTAAGGAACTATGATACTTTAAAAGTTGTAACATGACGTCAATCATATGGAGCCAAAAACCGTGAATATTTCAAAAAACACTTGACACAAATTTAAAATAGACATTCAAGTATAATTATTTGTGTCATGAAACAATT
>JAMKCH010001448.1:0-38833 GCA_023653785.1 Ophioderma brevispina
ATTTCTTTGTAACAAATACCTAATGTGTAATCGCTGCAATCGGAAGCTATTATATGAATACATGTTGCTAAGACAGGGCAACCTTCACCATGCGGTTCAAGGCCGTATAAATTTGTCCTGAAATGCATTAGCTGAATTATTCTAATACAATGTGCATGGTATTATACATTGTGTGTCAACCTGTGAAATGTTATGGTTAATTAGAAGAATTGGCAGGATGCCAGCTTGTCCGTTATTGAGGGTTATTTGGACAGGCAGAAAGGAAATGTGGATTAAAATGGGAAATAAACAGGAAATAGTTGCGAGTAGTATAAAACAGGAAACTTTTGTTTATTCGCTACAGGAATATATGATGAAAAGCGGCTTGTATTATTTTTCTGTACAGATCGAATCCTTAATAACACTATGTTCCTCATTTTGGACACCCCCTCCATTCATTGTAATCCTTAAAGGTGCAATGAGATGAGAGATTTCACATCAGCGGTCCTTACAAACTTGAATGAAAGCCCTGATTTTAAGCCATGACTGTAAAGCATTCCTAAAATATATCCCCAGTGAGACTTGTTATTTTTGTTTTACAATTTGTTTGAAAATTGCTAATTTTGTATGGAGCAATTTTATACAAAATGCGGCCTGGTGTTATATGAAATAAAAGCAAATCAAAATTACCATTGTTCTATTTCAGACCATTTCTATCACCAACCCAAAGGTAAGAAATCTGGGTGGTCTATCATGAAATCACTAAATATGAAAAATTACATGCCTTGAAATCTCTCCACTGCAAGTTATAGAGTAACTAGTTCAATTTGAATGCAAGGAAACCCTACCAGGGGGTGTTCACTGTGGTACAAATCCCTAGACGATTCGATATCGATGGTGATTGATAGCGCCAACATTTTAGATAGCTACCTAAGTAGTAATAACTTTATGGCAGCATGACTGTATTACCGGGGGATGACGAGAGTCATAGCGCCACGGACGAATGGTGAAACTATAAGTAACAGATTTCATGCCGATTTCATGTAGTATGCCGGCCTCCACTCTCTTGAGCAAACTTGGTGACGATCCCGATTTATTTAGGATCCTGGACCTGCGTGTAAAGGAAGCTAAACTTTGATGAGGGAGAGGCTCGAAGTTGTGCCCAAAATACCTATGTAACATAATCAATGTACCTTACCAAAGGTCATGGTTTAGTGAAAACACATAGGCATGTGACTTGAATGAGCCTCAAGAAGCCTTAGTGCATGTGTGCCAATGACAAATTAAAACCCTCTGCTTCTAACAGTCATATTCATTTATATGGTGATATTTTCCAGGACTTAGTCAAAATGCGTCTTTATATTTTGGAACTCCTGGTGTGTCCACATTGTGCATTACGTGATGTGCATGCATCTCCCCCCAACACCCCGAGTGGGTCTGTATTCAACACTAAAACAATGCAATACAACGTAGTGCATTAAACAGAACTCTCTCCTTAACTATGTCGGGGACTGAGAAGGCCCCAAACAACATGACATGTGATCTAGTTCATTTAAATGCACAGCATGGTCCTACAGGAAATTATTCCAGGGGTGGCCAACCTGCGGCCCACGGGCCCATTTGCGGCCCGCAGAGAGCTCGCATGCGGCCGCGAGTACTTCCAGCAACATAAAGATCAGAAATAGATTTTTAAAAATATTAAGTTACTTCAATTTTCCTCAGTCCTGAAAACCAAACGTTTTTTGAACATTAAAATGAAAAATTGGTCCAATTTCCCCACAACCACTTTGGAAACACAAAATATTTCTAATAGTCCCAAGTTTTTTCAAAATGAAGCCAAATTTTTCCAAACTTTTTCAAAGGTTAATATTTCTCGAAAATGGGTAAAAATCTCTTGTATAGAGCTATGGGTTCTTTTGTAAAATTTGGTGTGTGGGTCTACTTCCAGACTCCCAAAACATGCCCTAAACCAAACTTGAAAACTCCTCACTTTTCCGATTATGGCATGCGGCTCGATAGTTGTGGATTCACCAATTGGCCGGCTTTGTAAAAAGGTTTGGACATCAGACCCTTAATTATGCAGTCCATGGATAGGTAAGGCTATTGTAATGATTCTCACCCTCTCCAGCCAGGTCATGGTGGGCTGTGTAACAAGATCACCATATCACGGTAGTTTTACAGATGGGAATGTAATGTAATCTGCTGGTTTTGGTGAACACAAACCAGCAAAACGTCGTAAACAATCATTAACGATGAGGCACGGCTGTTGTGAGGGCTAGTGTGCAGGCCCTTATGGATTGGCAAAGTCTGTTCAGTCTAAGATTCAAACATAACCTTTGATGCATTATATTGGTTAACACTAAAGAAGGGTGTTTGGGTTATAATGTAATCCTATGGTGAATGGACTGTGTTTTAGGATCTAATACTATACTAAAGCGTCAGGCAGCAAACCGCGCCGTATTGCGAGCGTGACAAAGTCTGAGTGCCGCAATAAACTCCTGCACAATGGATTGCAAAAGTGTCCTCCGCATGCTGGTGGCTCAACAAAAATAATCATCAAAGACAAATCACACAGAAAATAGTTTAATATGTTAACTTTACAACACTAACAAATGAATTAAGTAGGACACTGGACACGATAAGAAGAAGATCACCATTGTAAAAAGTACAAGTGACCCATTGTTATACTGACACGCTCATAAAATTGCCAACAAAAGCACCATTGCCATTAAAAGCAAAGCCGCAAAAATAGGACAGTAGTAACTGTTCATAATTGTTCATCTGACATGACTATCACACATGGAAATAGCCTTTGTTACAGTTACTTATTTTCACTTCACTAAATAGGCAAGCTACACTGCAGACACTACTGAGAAATTAGTCCACAAATCTAATCTACCATCTCAACTGAACAACTGTAATCTAGCAAGCCTCCCTTCCAAGGATTTTGATCTACCAGCTCCCTTTCCAGGATCTTGATGTAGCAAGCCTCCCCTTCCAAGGATTTTGATCTACCAAGCCTCCCTTCCAAGGATCTTGATGTAGCAAGCCTCCTTTCCAAGGATCTTGATCTAGCAAGCCTCCCTTCCAAGGATCTTGATCTAGCAAGCCTCCCTACAAGGATCTTGATCTAGCAAGCCTCCCTACAAGGATCTTGATCTAGCAAGCCTCCCTACAAGGATCTTGATCTAGCAAGCCTCCCTACAAGGATCTTGATCTAGCAAGCCTCCCTTCCAAGGATCTTATTCCTGCAACTTACAACATCACCATTGCAACACTGTCCATGAATGCAGTCAGCGAGGATTGCAGTGTTGGGGCAACAAAATTTTTGGTTCGGTGGCGGCTCCAGAGGGCAAAAAGTATCTCCAAATATTCTTACCTTTAACTTGGTTTCTATGGCACCCACAGCACCCGCCAAAAATGGCACCTAGGAAGCAACTTTTTAATATTCAATAGCCCAATTGGGCAGGGTAAAGTGGGTGGTTGGCAACATTGAGAGGATTTGCCACTTTATTCAGGAAGTTGAATCCATATTCTCTTTATGTTTTCACATCAGTGGCTGTTTGATGTGATTTGTGATAAACGTACAAAATTGCTCTGTTCTGTAACTTCAGTTGACTTACAAATATTGTCCTTGATATCGGCCCTACTTATCTGTCTGACCTCGGTCTCCATATTCTCTTTTTTTTATAGCATGCATGTCTTTCTTCTTCTCAGTGCCTTCACCTAGAAATTTGGAAGGCAACTGCCCTCAGGTCGGGTTTCTTTTGGAGGGCCTGCTATTGGTATCCCGGTCACCAGTACTACCTGTCCAGGGCTGAGTTGTCGGTGGGTAAACTATCACCCTTATCAGTTTGTCAGAAATCTGATGAGGAGGCTAGCTGGTTACCCGGTAAAACTAAAAAGATGATCTACATACAAGGGCGTTGGCTCGTAGAGCTAATGGCGGCTCATCCAGCATAATTGACGTCAGGAAGAGCTTCCAGTCAATTACCTTTGCTCCATACAGAATTTTGAAGTCTCTATGGACACGCGACCTCATTATCAATTTTAATTGTAGTGTTAGAGGGCCATGTACAAAACAAAATGAAACAGGGAGAAAGAAAACGAGGAAAAGGGATCAAAACTGTCCAAAACAAGGCTGAAAAAAAGCAACACTTTGGGACTAACAAAATTTTCAAAAGAGGAAAGACAGCTGAAAAAAAGGAAACTTTACTCCTGCAATCAGCTAGCTCCCCTGATCATCATAGACGTAGATTTTTGAATTTGTAAGATCGGTTCTTTTTTTACCACTTTTTTAAATAACCCGTGTACAGAGTTTTCACCCCATACATGTACTTGTTCCTAAATGCCAAAAACTTGATTTTGGATGAATTTGGATTGAATTTTGGATGAAACTGACAAAACATCAGTCTTCTGCTACGGCTTAAAAAAATAACCAACAGCTGTGGAAAAAAAAAAAAATTATTCATCATAAAACCCAACCAGGACCGGGTCGTTTGGCCGGCCGACGGCCAAATGCAACGAAAGGCAATCTATTTTTTATTTTTAAAAAAAAAAAACGGCCAGATGCAACAAGAGCCAAAGTTTCGTTTCATCCCATTGCATCTTCTCTCTCGGCCTTTTTTTCCCGGCACAGGCATAAGTAGCGTAAAGTCAAAACGGCCCAGATGCAACGAAATCATCGCGCCATTTCCCGGAAGACGGCCCAATGCAACGAAAACAATCGCGTCATTTTCCCCCGGAAGACGGCCCAGATGCACGAAAACATCGCGTTCATTTACCGAAAGACGTCCCAGATGCAAAAAGGACGAAAAGGAGAAGGGGGGAAAGCGTACAAAGCAGAGAAAGGGAAGCTGGGAGGGTTGATGGGAAGGGGAGTAGGTTAAGGAACGGCAGCAATGGAGGGAGATGGAGGGAGCGACTGGGGGGGGAGGACGAAGAGTGGGAAGGGTGGGGAAGGAGGGAGGAGAAGGGGGTGATAAGGAGTGGGGAGATAGACAGGGGACAATTTAGGATGGCAGGGCTGTGCGCAATGTGCCGCGCCCCCCCTCGCCGTGCCCCTGCCCTACCCGCCTGGTCCCTTCCCTCCTCCCCTCCCCTCCACTCTGGGATGGCGTACTGGCACACATGATCTGCATTACCATTTGTAGCTATAGTTCGCATCGTGAGTGGGCGCTCTTACGCACCCTCCTAGGCGTGCGTGGCGCTATTATGCTATTACGTCATGCTCCGGTTTACGTCATGAATACGCTTATGCATATTGAACGCCAATAGCTTATCGAAAATGGTGGCTCTATCACCATCGAAATCGCAATGGTCTATGGGCATTTGTACAAGTGTCCACCCGCCTATGAAAGCATTGGCGCTCCTGCGGGGCAACCGCCGCAAGTGCAGTGAAAAAGCATCGCATCATTTCCTCAATAACGGCCCGAATGCAACAAAAACATCGTCGTCATTTTCCCCGGAAGTACGGCCCAGATGCACGAAAAACATCGCGTTCATTTTCCCGGGAGACTGCCCCAGGTGCAACGAAAAACATCGCGTCATTTTCGCGGTTTAGAGACGGCCCAATGTCATGAGAGCAATATGTCATTTGCGCAGACCAAAAATATTTTTGACCGGCCCAGATGCAACGAAAAGCATTTCCCGACCGGTACCACTTTTTCGTTGCCTCTCATTTCCTCTCTGTTCCGCGTTAGGGTTAAACAAACTCCATACACCATTGAGACTAATTTCATGTTTGAAGTTCAAAAAGATACAATCTGTACGTGGAGACAACCTTTGTAAATCACAAATGAAATTAGTGACTTTTCACCTCTTGAGGTTCCTCTGATTCTGAGAGTGAATTTATGCACTGCCCACACGAATAAGAGATTAGTATACTTGCTCCAAAAAATTTTGACAGTTCACCATGTTAAGCTAGCAATTAAATCATCTATCTCATGATCGCTACAATACTTCCATCATTTCTAAAAATGGCCCCCTTCTCTTTAAAATCCGAGGTGTACTTCACGTCTTCTAGACCTGTGTGAGTTCCCTGGTCTCCGGTAACCAAAACTGATACACCAAAGGATCTTCTCACAGAGAGTTTAATAGATCTTTAAATATCAATGTCATTTTTTTTTCTAAAGACTACGTAGCATAAATCCATTTTGTTGGGACAAGAATCTTTCGGAGGAAATTCTCAAGTGCAATGCGATGGCAATAATTAAATGTTCATGTCGCCTGTTAGGACTAGCACTAAAATGTTTGGGGGCCAGTATTTTTTTTTTTTTTCAAACAGGTGAACTCATATTTACGCGCGATGGGCGCAAATATGTCCCCGCTGAAATGTCATAATCACTAAGTGACAACTTTAAAACAGATCATCAATGATGCAGTAGCCTATAATATAATGTTCATTCAAAGACACCAACAAAATCTTTAAAGTGACAGGAGATTTTTTTTTATGAAATACAAATTCTCTCTCTCACTCAATTATTGCAACAGAATCGATTGTAGACCACCTCCCAAGAACGTTCCGAAGGTTTTATTGGACAACACGGACAAAAGAAAACAAGCAACCTTGTTTTGAACGGGCCTGCTAAACAAATTGGTCCTCCATAGAACTCTGTGCTTTGACTTTCTGTCCGTGCATTACAGAAAGTACTAAATCATCATATATTACATAAAGACGGTGTATGTGATCTAATCATGGAAAGCTTCCAAATATTCCAAAACTTGGGTTCGAAAAAAAAATTGGTGGGGCGCTTCTTTCTGGAAATCTCATGTCTCTTTCAATACCATTTATATATTATTTCAATATAAAATTGCACATTTACAACATGTAATCAATTTTGTTTCTGATATAATCAAACCTGGGAAAGGGGTGATCACTTGATTAAAATACACAAGTACGTGAAAGGCCACCAATTCTTGCATGACAGGTCCCCTTTAAAGAATGGGATTTTTTGTGAATCCCATGCTGGCGTCACTTACATTATTGAGGTGAATGTCCCAGAACGGGTGCATTGTGGGATGAACTCAATACACCGAGATAGCAGTGTGTTTGTAATGCCACTTATGATTGGTTGGAGTGAGAGAGTTTGGGCTGTTTCAAGTTACACCGTGGAGGTTAAAGGGAACCAAACATGTGTTTTCCTCATTAAAGACCCTATCAGTGATTTATCCGAAAGAGTTCAAAATATTTAAATTTGCAGGAATATCTTTAAAAGTGAAGAATTAGTCGGTAGAATTCTCATATGTTTACCTTTCCAACTGAAGAATTGACTGAAAATGAAGAAAAAACGTAGCAGTTTTCCAATGATACAGTCCATTCAATATGTGTATAGTACATGTAAGTTGTCCTACGGACCTCATGACTAAAACCTCCGATTTTGTCCATGTTAGTTTGCTTTTGGTCGTAACATTTGCAGGGTATGGTTAGGATACCTATACCTGTTAAGACCATGCAAAAATCTTATTTTTTCATCGCAGATGGTATAAAGTTGGAGTAGATAACACCACAACATACAAGTGTCCTATCAATATTTGTATCAAGCAATGATGGCAGAATTTCACAGTCATGCACAGAGTGGGTTGGTTTTCTCATGTAGCAGTACAGAGTCCTCGGGTTCCAATTATTTTAAATAATAGGACATGGTATATACCTACTATTCCTACATCAGCCAGAAACAAACTTGTGATTTGGATACAGCCGCCAACATCACAGTGGTTCACTCCTCAGTTCATTGACATGTAATGGCTGATCTGACCCATGGTCTTGAGAGTATTATTACGTGTACAATGCCCAGATAAGACAACACTATTGCTCGTCCACCAGGGCACAGTTCAGTGGGTTGTACTTGTACATGCATTGCATGAACGATCTTGTTGTCATTCTAGGGTAGCATAATATTTACATAAACCAGGGGCGTGTTTCTAACTAACTTGTGAATGAAGCTATTGAACTGTGCCATAGGATTCACTACTTGCCTCATAGTAACAAGCGTTGTTTTAAAACCTGTTTTCCTGTAAGTGTCATTTTGTAATCTCGGTGCAATGGGACTGTGGTTAAAATATTTAGAATCTTTAAAATACGACACACTGATAACTACCCCAATGTTCCTATCGCGAACCACCATGACGGTGGGGGGTGGGGGTGGGTACAACTCACCTTGAAATGATATGGCTGTATAATGCATGGCATTTTCCAAACCTGTGGTAAATTTCAGTACTAATTGATACATGAGTATGGTTAAATGCCTGCAATTAATCTCTCCTTTAAAAAAATATACGAGAGGTTTCCTACTTTCTACATCTCAAGTATTCAACTTAACTATTATAACATCCTTGCTAATTGGATGGTTGTCCCTTTTTTTAAAAAAGACTATTTTTTGTTGATTTTTTTCGATTTTCTGATTTAGCAAATCACTGATAGTGCCTTTAAGTTGCACTTCATATGACAGTGCATTTGCAGTTATAATGTAGCCTACTTGATTTTTTCAAACAATGCATCCTATAGAACAAGGAAATATAAACCGCACCATATTTTATTAATTTGTATATACATCTATATATACATTTTCCTCTAAAATGTGATTGATCCACAAAGTACTTTAGATTTAGGCTGATGTAGGCCCTAAGCTATTAATTTTAATTCTTTTGTTATTTCTGTGACATTCAAAATCTGTTAACCATTGTTATCTGTTTAATTCTGTTAACACTTCAAAGAGTGACCATGCCAGACACAACCATTTACACAATTGCAATACAACCTTTTCCAAGATCAAGTGTAAACAATAAGAGGTCCTTAAAAGACAATGGGCAAAGCCAAAAATTGGTCATCACCAAACCTAAAAATCCAAGTCCTGCTATTGAAGTAATACACCCATGGCTAACCAGGGTACTCCCCAAAGCCAGACAAAACCACAAAAAAATGTTGCGATTACATGCTCGTTATTGAAATAAAGTCAACTAAAGATAAAATGGCGCCCTCTTAGTGCGCCGGGACGGAATTTGAAAAAAAATTGGTATATCTTAATACTAAAAGAGATAACAATTTCCTGTTTTTGCATCTTCATATTCCTTGATCACACAAATCAACATTAAAAAAATTCTCAAATTGTTTTTTAAAAGTAGGAACAAAACAGAATAAAAGAGTAAAATTCCGTCCCGTCGCATTTTGAGGGCGATTTTTTTTTAATTTTCAAGGGCACCAAATATTCAAATTGAATGAAACTTCCAAACATCAATATTGTGCCAACTGTCATTTAACAAAACAATAAAATCATTGCCATATTTCTCCTTAAAACTATAGGCATTGTGTCCTTTTCAGGACGGGACGGAATCAAGTTCGACGGGACGGAAATTTGACTAATGAACATACAGAAAAAGTACGCTTGCTGCTATTTTATGAAAAAGTTTTTAGGTATCAAATATTCATTCCCCTTCTGTTTGTACTAAGCAAAAATGCTTTGAGAACTTCATTTTGATAATAAAATTAATTCCATTACTTTCATTTATCATAACGATGATTAAAAAAAATGCTTTAAATAAACATTAGTAATATGTCCAATTCACTACATGTATGTACATGTGCTAGCTTGAAACTATCATTTCATGCATATAACCCTGATGAAGTGCTTAGCGACCTTCAGGTCACTTTATAATAGCCCCTATCTAAAAATGGAATAAGCCCATTTCACCACTGATTTTGGGGGATAAAAGTTCCAATGATTCCATGTGGTTGAATAGTCCAAATACAATTTACAAAGGTTTTTTTTAATGTTGTATTATTTTCAAATGGACTTTTTTCTAAACTATCTTGTTCTGTAAAACTTGTTTGTTAATAATTCCCAAGTAACAAAGATTGTTATGTAGAAGTTTGTAACATTGCAGGGATTAATTTTCAGGAATTTCCTGATTTCAGAATGGACTCTCAAAATTTCCGCACTTATTAATTTTCAGTCGTTTTGGGCCCTTTTTACACTTGCGTTTCAGGATTTCAATTGTGCCACTTTCACTACTATGGAGTTTGTTCACTCATTACATAGAACAGAACAATTTTGGGCAAAAGGATTGTATGTTATTTGTTTTGTATTTTATCAGTGAATAGAACTGCATTCACTTTTTCTTTGAGCAAAGTGCATGTAGAAATTGTAACTGTGATACGTCCAATTCACCTCTTTGCATGCAGTTAAAGATAACATCCTATTGTTCCTTTAACTAATTACATGTAGATACACATGGTCATTTTTTTTTGTAGTTTAAAATTGAACATGTGTGACTTTTACCATTAAAACTGCTTCATATTGTTGGTATTTGTTATTTAGTGTATGCAACGCCCCAAAACAATGCCCGAATGGGTATTAATGATTTAAAATCGGTTTAACAAACTGGTTTAATGAAATATGGAATGTGCTTTAATTTGCTTGGCTTTCACCAAAGTGGACGTAAATGGCAATGTTATGTGAAAAAGCGTAGATATGCCAATTAATTGAGGCAGGAAATTGATTCCGTCCTGCGCATTCCGTCCCGTCGCACAGACATTTCGTTATTAATAATTTTGCGTATCTGCTAATTAGTAAGTAAGATCCAATTTCTATTGATTATTTCATGAAGTTGAACTAAGATTGATGTTTTAAAATTTCATGTACCTCCCTAAACTGTTTAAATATTAAGCAAATGGTCATTTTCAAAAAAAAAAATACCATGACATCTATCGCTCGCGTCCCGTCGCGCGCATTAATATATTTTACCGAGGCAACATGTTGACCTTGAGTTGCTCAATGTGTGCCTGACTGTAGTCTGTGAGTTTGCTTGTTTACTTAATGCAACCACAGCCATTACACATGCACTGGTAAAGAGGTGTCAAAAGAAAAGGCATCATCAATTCCGTCCCGTCGCATACGATATTTTTGGCTTTTGCCCCAATCTGCCCTAATGAAATTTACTTCTGACTTAAATTAGGCTTGTTATATTATTTGCATATCTGAAAAAGACTGCAAAAAAAAACCATTGCATAGGGTACAATTGTTGTTGCCCCCTCTCCATTGCTTTAATTTACATAAAAATTAATCTTTTTATTAGGCCATGGAGGTTTTCTTTTTTTGTTCTTATTATATTCCTGTTATTTTTTTAATGTACCTTACGCCCTTGTTTTACTAGTACGGTTTATATTTCAGAGGGACACTGTTAAATTTTCAAGTAATGGGCGTTCCATGTTTTAAAGCTGGGTTTTTGGCATCTTTTAATGCATACCAAAGTAGTAATTCACAACCTGAAATGAAACAAAGCAAAACCGTCATTTTTATGCACTTGTCAGTTCAATCCCGGCCCTGGGGGGTCCCGGGACTAGGGCCCGATGTATATGCCGGGACATAGCCGGGCATGTAGAAAAAAGTATTGCCCCGTAAGCGAGATTTAGCCCGGGACTATGCGGAGAATGTACTTTAGCTTTCTCCTCCCGCCCTGTCGGGACAAGCATTGATGATAGCGGGACTTAAGTCCGGGATGTAACAAAAAATTTCCCAGCTCCGCCGGGACTACGCGGGGACTTTTAACCATGTGTCACCCCATATAAAACCAGGCTATCAGTTGAGCATATCGCCCGTCAATGTTTTAAAAAAATTAATATCAACGAATCACAAGAAATTCACTAGAGTTAATTCCATAAAATGCCACACAATAGGTAGTGAACACTCTATTTGATATTTCTTGCTAAATGCCTGGAATATTGTCATTTCATTGCTAAATACCACAGGCAAATTTTAATGCTGAAATGAAAATTGTCGCTATGGAAATATGCTCATAGAAATACATTCTGTTTAGCTCAAAAGACTTCTCGAATTGCCGCATGTTTCCGATATAAATCAAAATTCAATGTAATCGCGATTTCCAAACTTGTTTTTTGGCAGTGTTTAATATTCCCATTCAAATTTTCCATTTATCGTGATCATTTGCTAGTTTTTTGAAAAACCGCACGCGCCTTCATGCCAAGAGTACAGCCTGTCCAGGCCCTGTGATGTCGCTCAGTTCCCCAAGGCGCGCCCTGAGCTGAGTCCCAGGTCCCTGGGGTCTAGAACATTATAGAACAAATCTAAAAAGGGTTAAAAAATCTATTTTAATGCACATAAATTTCCTTTTTTTTTATTTGGAAATGTGCAGAAAGATTTAATGTAAAGTTGTAACCATTTGAATATGATGGTTGGTTTGGTTGGCTTGGGCATTAAGATTGGAATTGGTTAACTTTTTGTTCAAGCAAAACACAATGTTTTCAATCAAATATTTACTAACGTGTCTTTTAAATTTGAAAATTTACGCCAAACACTGTTTTTCTCATAATTTGGTACCATATAGGACAACTTTTATGAAAATAATAATTTTCTTTTTTGTTCCAGGCCCCTAGAAATACACCTGTCCAGATTCTATCATTTAGTGGTCGATTATCGCCGTGGATATGTGGCCTTTTTTTAAACAAACGAACTAAACGAGGTGTTGTTTCTTTCTCAACTTCCGATGTGGTGAAATTTCGGCTTGGGTTTCTGACACTTCGCCGCATCCAAAATGTATATGATACATGAATTATATATCAGACCTGTTGTCGCATAGCCTGGACCGAGCCGGGATTGTAAGAGTTTTAAAGCAGAAAGCAGGTCCCCGCCCCCATGGCCGAGAATATACGGGTATTGTCACAGATCACAACGAAGCCCGGCTAGTAGGGGCCGTACCTACAGGGATGGTAAAAAATGTAGCCCCCGGCTACCTGGGATTCCCGTTCTACTAAACTTAAGCGGGGACAAAGGCGGGGGGTGTCACGAGTGCAAAATGTACATTCCCGGCTAAGGCCCCGCTAGTCCTGGGACCCCCATGGCCGGATTGAAAATTTGAACAATGCATTATATGTACGATAATACAAATGCACCTTTATCATTGCAATAGTAATGTTACTTCATTGTCATACTTAAATTTAAATAATTTTATGATTGTGAAACTCCACAAAAATATTCACATTAATCTGAGCTTTAATTATGGTAATTTGTTTTTTGTTGTTTGTAAATTCCATTAACTTTGAGATGAATTCAACTGTCAACTGATGTAGGCTTATAAATGGTATTTATTTTAATCTTCCAATTTTAAAATCGGCAAGACGACCTAATGGAGCTGCTCCGTGTGCATATAGGGGGTTTCGTCAATCTGGTCTGTGAATCCTTTTTACACACCCACTTATTTCGAGTCCTCCTAACTTCTTCAACTCTCTTGGTATATATTCCCTAATCTCATCAGCATCCTTTCCTGAAACTTGCATGTAGTTTTACTCTCAATAACAATTTTTGGTCCAATGACTCGATCTTATAATTTTGTAGCAATCACTCTTTGAAGGCTGTATACCAATAAATTATTTCTCAATTCCTCAATACTAAGCATGTTGTTTACATGCATAATTATGGTCATTCCACACAGCTATAGCATTGACTCCGATCCTTGGTTGTGGTTCTAAAAAAATTCAGAAGGCAAGAAAAATTGCTGGTCCCACATTCGTATTTAACTGTGGTGCAATAGACCGCAGTTAACATCCTATGTCACTTCTTATTCTTGTTGCCTGCGAATCCATTCCTGCGACTCGTTTATATGGCCCATATTATTAAAACTCTAAACAGATTACAATTGACCTCATTGTCACAGTCAGCCAACCTATTCAAGAACCAGGCAGGCCCTACCATGTTTTACAAACATTCTGTTTTTTAAAACTGGTCTATTTGACATGACCAAGGACAATCGCCTGCTTTTGTCAATGTCAACATGAGGTGTTGTTAATAGAGAGAGTATTGTAAAGTGGTCAACATTTAAACAAAATTACCAATGTAACTCCATAACATACAACCGATTCAACCATGAACTTCAAATTATGACTAATTTGGCCAACACCCCACTTATGATACTAGACTATTTTAAACACTTTTAACCATAAAAAATAATTGAGAAAGCTACGCATTTTTCACATTCTTAATATGGACAAGCCACAAGAGCTCACAAGGTCAGATATACCAGGCCCGTTTCACAGTAAATTGCCAACTATTTGTCAACCTGGGGGTCATTTTTGCAAAATCAGTGGTCAAGCTTTGTTAGTTGTTTTCTAATAGTGTATAAGACTATAAAATTTTAAGGAATATAGAAAGCACACCTGAATCTTTTCCTCCTTTATTACTTTTTTTAATCGAGATGTTTGAAAATTGAGCCATTTTTTGTAAATAAATGCAAATAGTGTCTTAATGGAATTTAGCTTAATTGCCAAAAGAAATAGACTTGTCTTCATTCATAAATGTAAGTAATGCACCTTCAGGCAATACCAGCTGAAATATGAATATTGACGCTTGAATTTGCCAATTCTTGACATTTTTTGCTTCTAATTTATCCAAAAACATGTTCTTGACATAAAAAAGTTTATTTATATTCAAAAAGTAACAGAGCCAGTGTTTTTTTCATGATTGATTCGCTGTAGCTGGAGAAATCCTTGTAATGAATGCAAGCAAATCTCACCATTGATGGAGTTAGCTGATAATTAGCTTTATGTCGAAAGTGTTGGACGTGACATGTGAACGGAATTTTTGACTTAAAATCTTATCTTAGTGCATTTATTATAAAATCAAAAACTGATTTTAGGCTTCATGAAGTGAAACAACACTAACTTCCCCTAGTGAACGCTTTGTTCATCCTCTATGCCCTTCCAATATTCCAAAACTGCTTAAATTGCATGGTTGTTTGATTGAAGCTTGCGTTAGATGTGACAAATTGAAAATTTGTCTTTTTTGGTTTTTTGGAAAATTTACTAAAACTGATCGCACCTCAAAGTAAGTTGGTAATTCACAAACCCATGGAACACCTAGAAACATACTATAATTTAAAGTTGCAGACCTCCTCGTTTTTGAGTTATGCAACTGAGTGTGTTTGGACGTGACGCAAATTGTTGACGTGACTGGTGTGAACTGAAAATTTATGTTGATAAGCCAAGCCATTTTATACAGTTGTTGTCAAACCTTTTAGTAAATTTCACTAGTACATTAAACTGCTCTCAGAGAGTAAGTAACAAAAACATAGAACTAACTTCATAAAGACAACAGCTGGCTTCTGCAAAAATTGTTTGGACGTGACAAATGTGAACGTAAAATTGGCGACAGATTCGAATAACCAAATCTGAATTAATTCAAGGACCTCCTATAATTTTTGTGGGGTTATCCATGATGGATGTCCTTAGTAAATGTCATCAATAAATGCCACAGATATCCACCACAGAAGTGTCAGTGTAATTGAATAAAATGGTATTCAATGTAATGAACTGGAAAATGTCACGTCCAAACACTCATTTGGATTGCTCCATATAAGTTTTTTGAGCACTTGCATGCACCTTATTTAACACAGACAGCCATCCAAGTATCATAAATGTGTGCTCAGAAAAATTTATGTGGGCATTTTTTGTTACAAGCTGGCCACCATGGGGGGGGGGGTCAGATCAACTGCCCATTGGGTTAGGTTTCTCATAAGAGTGTTGCCAAAATACAAATTATTTTTTTGGGCCTTTTTGGGCCAAAAAGATATTTTTGGCCAAACTATGATTTTTGAGATTTTGATGTATTTTGATATCTTCCAAACAAGCTTTAATCAGAAAATTACCACTTTTAATTTGGACTATATTTTCGTCTTAAATAACAAATTAAAGATATTAAAATAAAGAAATAAAGCATCCAGAGCATTTAGGTCTTTTTTCTCAAAATATTTTTTTTTGAACTATGAGGCACATAACATGTTTAAAGTAGCACAAAGCATCAAAAACACATTACAACACAGTTCTGTTGATGAAAGTGTGAATGCTTTTACTTTAAGTAGAAATTACAGTAAGTATACCTTTAAAGGGGCAATTATACGATGTTACAATGATTGCTATAATTATCGGATGAACGTCACATAGTGATTTTTGGTCCGAAAATTGGATTTTTCCCGATTTCACGTCAATTTGTAACTATAAGACTGTATTTTGATGAAACATCATTTTAAATTAACCAATGATTGTGAGCTATATTTTAATCATAATTAAAACATTAATGTAGTAAAAAACAAGAAAATAAAAGCCATTTATCGGCATTTAAGGTCAGTTTTTTCTCAAATATTGTTTATTTCTACTAATGATGTACATAACATGGTGTAAAAGTAGCACAAACATAAAAACCAATTAACAGTTCTGTTTTGACCAAAGTGTTTTGAAATTTCGTTTACTTTTAAAGGTAAAATGTAGTGGGGTCACTGCAGGGTGCAATCTAGGATCTTGTTACAATGATTGCTATATCATCGGATAATCATTCACATAGTGATTTTGGTCCGAAATTGGATTTTCTGATTTCCTGTATTTTGTTTATGGGCTATATTATAGTCATAATTAACAATTAATGTAGTACCAAAAACAAGAAAATAAAAACCTTTCGCAACCTGTAGGTCATTTTCCAACCTAATGTAAATATTGGAACTAATGATTTAGAAACATTTTAAGTAAAGTACAAAAATCATTAAAACATGTTAAAACAGTTTTGACTGACCTAAAATACAATGCTCCTCCACTTATTTATTAGAAATAAAGCTATGTTACCTTTAAGGGGCAGTCTAGGGTATGTTAAATAATTGTTTAGTCAACAAGGAATATTCAAAATGTTGATTTTGGACTGAAATTTGATTGCTAATTTCCCTGTAAATGTACTTGATAACTTCAACATAGCTTTATTAAAAATCAGGTTGAAACAATTTGAACGACACCCTTGGGTCATAATTAATAAATCAATGTAGAAAAAATCAAAGAAATTAAGTATTAATGGTCTTTTAAGACATTCGCCTCCAAATTACGTTAATTTGAATAAAATCACTGACTTTGACAGGGCCATCAAGACCTACGAAGATGTAACATAATTAATATTATTACCCTTTTACTTTTTAGTAGAAATAAAATAAAGCATCTTAACACCTAGTAATAAGATAAACAGATTCTTATTATCAAGAGTTTCAGTAAAGTATTACTTAACTTGTTGTAAAAGCTTGGCCCAAGAATTATATTATTTGTATTTAATCATGCTTTAAAGAACATGATAACTTACTTCTTGTTCACCACACATATAAGCAAATATAGTGACAATTAGTCTTGTAAGTTTTATCCATTATTTATTTGCATTGTTAAAAACTATTGGTACTGTAAACTCTCCTCATCTTTCATTCTCATGACGGACACATCAAAGAGCGGGTTGTAGAGCCCACGTAGCAGGCATTCGCCTCTCAGGGACTTGGGACAAGGAAGCGGCCAAGCAATCAACATCAACACGTTGGAGCTGTGTGCAGTTCATCTGGCGCTGAGACATACTCTCCATCTAGTCAAGGGATTAGGGAAGTCACGTCCTAGGCCAGTGCGACAAACATGTTGCGGTCGTCTCCCACATCAACAAGCCGGAGTAACCAGGAGTCGCACCCTTTGCCTACAAACAGTCAAATCCTGGAGAGGTGTCTCCGTCATCGGATCACCCTGACAGCCCTTCACCTTCCCGGGGAAGACAATACCCTGGCAGATGCCTATCGATGAAGACATCCGGGAAGTCGGCCTCGGAGTCCCGGAGGTTGTCGGTTGAGGACACCTCAACCGCCCAAGATAAGCAAATAGTTTTTCAAACAGCAGGCTGGAAACACCCCCGACGTGACCTGTTCACACCGCCCTCAACGCCTAGCTCCCGACATACTGCTCCTGGGCCAGGGACCCAGCGGCCATTCACCAGGACGCCTGACCAGGGAGTGGGACGGGACGGAGTCACACGCCTTCCCTCCGATCGCCCATTTCCTCGAGTTCTTCTCAAGTTCACCAGACAAGCAACTGGCCGCATGATTCTGGTGGCCCAATTGGCCTCGGCAATCGGGGTGGTTTCCAAGACTCCGGTCGCTGCTTTACGCCAACCCTTTGACTCTTCCCATGAGGAAGGACCTGATCAGACTCGGGGGGGTGGGGGTCTCCTTCCGATGGAGACTCTGAGGGCGATCAACCTGACTGCATGGTTAATTTCATCCAGTCCTACAGAGCATCAGGCCTTTCGCTCCAATCTGCCCTTCGGGCGGGAGAGGCAATGAGACCTACAACAAGGTAGACTTATAATTCTAGACTGGTTAAGTACGCGGGAACTGGTGCAGAGGGCCACTTGGTGATCCCTGCAACCAGTTCCGTACTTGACCATCTAGAATTATAAGTCTACCTTGTTGTAGGTCTCCCTTTCCTCTCCCTCAGATGGCAGCCTGGAGCGAAAGGCCTGCTGCTTTGTAGTCTGGATGAACTTACCATGGCATCCAAGGTTGACTCCCTTCAGAAGTCTCCATCGGAAGAGACCCCCCCCCCCCCCGAGTCTTGATCAGGTCTTCCTCATTGGAAGAGTCAACGGGTTTTGGCGTACAGCAGCGACAGGAGCCTTGGAAACCACGATGCCGAGCCAATTTGGGCACACAGAATCATGCGGCCAGTTGGCTTGTCCTGGTGAACTTGAGAGACTCGAGGAACGGGCGATCGGAGGGAATCGTATACTGCGACTCCGTCCCACTCCATTGTCCTGGCGTCCTTGTAAGGGCCTCTGGTCCGTTCCCCAGGAACAGTATGTCGGGAGTTGGGCGTTGAGGCGGTTTGTGAACAGGTCCACGTGGGGTGTTCCAGCCTGTTTAAAACTATTTCTGCTTATCTTGGGGGTGAGGTTCACTCCACCGACAACCTCGGACTCCCGTGGCCCGATTTCCCGGATGTCTTCCTCGATAGGGCCTCTGCCAGGGTAATTGTTTCCCGGAAGGTGAAACGGCTGTCAGGGTGATCCGATGACGTAGACACCACTCCAGGACTTGACTGTCTGTAGGCCAAAGGGTGCGACTCCTGTTTCCTCCCTGGTTGTTTATGTGGGAGACGACCGACATGTTGTCGAACTGGCCCTAGACGTGCCTTCCTTGACGAGATGGAAGTCTGTCTCGCTCCAGATGAACTGCCCACAGCTCCAACGTGTTGATGTGATGCTGGGCCCGCTTCCTTGTCCAAGTCCCGAGAGGCGAATGTCTGCTACGTGGGCTCTCCACCCGCTCTTTGGACGCGTCCGTCATGAAGAATGAAAGATGCGGATAGTTTTACAGTAACCATAGTTTTATACAATCATAAATAATGGATAAACTGCCCATACTTAATTGTCAGTGAATTTGCTATATGTGTGTGACAAAGTAAGTTATCATGTAAAGCATGAAAATACAAATCAGTTTAATTCTTTGGCCAAGCTTTTAACAACCAGTTAGTAATACTTTACTGAACTCTTGAAAATTAGTAATCTTAATCTTATACTAGGCTTTAAGATGCTATTTTATATTATACTAAAAAGTAAAAGGGTAATAATTTAAGTATGTTACACTTCGTAAGGTCCTTGATGTTCCCTGTCAAAGTCAGCTGATTTTATTCAAATTAACGTAATTTGGAGGCAAATGTTCCTTAAAATACCATAGACTTTAATTTTCTTTGGTTTTTTTCTAATGATTTATTAATTATGACCCAAGTGTGGTCGTTCAAATTGTTTCAAACTGATTTTAACTAAAGTTATGTTAAGTTTCAAGTACATGTAAGGGAATTAGCAATCAAATTTTCAGTCAACATCACAATTTTTGAATTATTCCGGTGTGACTAAACAAGTATTTTAACATACCCTAACTGGCCCCCTTAAAAGGTAACACAGCGTTATTTCTAATTCAAAGTGAGAGCATTGTATTTTTAGGTCAGTCAAACTGTTTTAAATGTTTTAATGATTTTTGTACTTACTTAAACATGTTTCTAAATCATTAGTTCAAAGATACATTATTGAGAAAATGACCTTAATGCTCTGGAATGTTTTGTATTTTCTTTTGTTTTTTACTACATTAATTTGTTAATGATGACTATAATATACCCATAACAATACAGTGAAGATCAGAACATCCAAAATTTCGGACAAATCACTAGGTGAATGTTTGATCCGATGATATAGCAATCATTGTTAACATAATCCTAGATTGCCCCTTTCAAGTAACACTACTGTATTTCTACTTAAAAGTAAACCAATTCACACTTTAGGTCAACAGAACTGTGTTAATGTTTTTTTTATGCTTTTTGTGCTTATTTTAACATGTTTATGTACTCATTAAGTAGAAATACACAATATGTTTGAAGAAAACTGACCTTAATGCGCTAGAATGCTTTTATTTTCTTTGTTTTTTACTACATTAATTAGTTAATTATGATTAAAATATGAAATTAAAAAAACAAAAAAACTGATTTTCATCTAAATCTACCGGTCTTCTATTTACCAAATACAGTGAAATCGAAAATCCAATTTTTTCGGACCAAAATCCACTATGTGAATGTTTCATCCATGATTAGCAATCATTGTAACATCTTTAATTGCCCCTTTAAAGTTATCACACTGTAATTTTCGTCTTAAAATTAAAAGCAATTCACACTTTAAGTCAAACAGAACTGTGCTTAATGTGTTTTTGATGCTTTTTGTGCTTACTTTAAACATGTTATGTGCATCTTAAGTTCAAATAAACAATATTTTGAGAAAAATGACCTTAAATGCTCTGGAAGCTTTTATTTCTTTATTTTAATTATCTTTAATTTGTAATTTTTGCTTTTTTTAAGTTTTTTAACTTTTTTAATTTTTTTCTGATAAAGCTTGTTTGGAAGGATATCAAATACAGCAAATCCTCAAAAATCATATTTTTGGCCAAAAATCATCTTTTTTGGCCAAAAGGCCAAAACAATAAATTGGTATTTTGGCCAACAAACCTTATGAGAAACTATACCATATGGGCAGTTGATCTGACTGGTTGCCATGCTTGTAACAAAAATGCCCACAAAATTTTTTTCTGAGCCCATTATGATACTTGGCTGGCTTGTCTGTTGTTAAAATAAGGTGCAGCAAAGTGCTCAAAACTTATATGGAGCAATCAATTGAGTGTTGGACTTGACATTTTCCGTTCCCATTGACTACCATTTTATTCACTTACACTGACACTCCTGTGGTGGATATCGTGCATTTTTTTGTACTCATTTACAAAGACAATCCCTCCTGATAATGCCCACACAAAATTATATGACTGGTCTGAATTAATTCAGATATGGTTATTCGAAACTTGTCCGCATTTTTCCGTTCACAATTTTGTCCCTTCAAAACTTTTTGCAGAAGCCATTTTGTTCTTTATGAAGTTCGTTCTATGTTTTTGTACTTATTCTCTGAGAGCACTTTCACTGACTGTAAATTGTACTAAAGTTTTGACACCACTGTAAAATGGCTTGGCTCTATCAACATTAAATTTTTTCCGTTCACCCGCACGGTCCAACACATTTGGTCCCGTTCCCAACACACTCATTTGCATATCTCAAAACGAGGAGGTCTGCAACTTTAAATTTATAGTTGTTTCCTAGTTGTTCATGGGTTTGTGAACTACCAACTTACTTTGAGGTGCGATCAGTTTTTAATAAAATTTTCAAAATTGGCCCCTGTTCACATTTTCAATTTGTCACATGCCAACCAAGCTTCAATCAAGCAACCATGCAAATCTAACAGCTTTGGGGAATATTGGAAGGGCATGAGGAAGTTAGGGGAAGTTAGTAGTGTTTCATCTTCATAGAAACTTAAAATCAGTTTTTGATTTTAAATAAATGTCATAAGAAAAGATTTTAAGTCAAATTCCGTTCACATGGCACTCCAACACTTTGGACATAAAGGTAATTATCTGCTAACTCAATTGGTGAGATTTGGCTTGCATTCAGTACAAATGTTCTCCAGCCTACACTAATCAGTTCATGAAAAAACCACTCTGCTCTTTACTTTTTTGAATATAATAAAACTTTTTTAGTCACGACCTGTTTTGTGGGATAAAATTAGAAGCACAAAATGCCAAGAAATTTGTCCAAATTCAAGCGTCAATATTCCATATTTTCAGCTGGTATTGCCTGAAGGTGCATACTTTACATTTATGATGAAGACAAGTCCGAATTTCTTTTGGCAATTATCTAATTTCCATTAAGAACTATTTGCATTTTTTACAAAAATGGCTCATTTTCAAACTTCGATTAAAAAAAGTAATAAAGGAGAAAAGATTCAGGTGGGCTTTCTATTTTTCCGTAAAATTTATAGTCTTATACCATTAGAAAACAATAACAAAGCTTGACACTAGTTTTGAAAAATGACCCCCAGTTACAAAGTTGGCATACTGTGAACGGGCCCTGGTATCTCTGACCTTGTGAGCTCTTGTGGCTTGTCACATTATTACTGAATGTGAAAAATGCGTACTTTCTCAACTATTTTTTTATGGGTTTTAAAAGTGTTAAAACCTAGTCTAGTATCATAAGTGGGGTGCAATTAGTCTAATTTGAAGTGTCATTGGTTTAAATCGGTTGTTGTTGTGAGTTACATTGGTAATTTTGTTTAAACTGTTTTTGACCACTTTACAATACGCTCTGATTAAAACAAACACCTCATGTTGAAATTGACAAAAAGCAGGCGATTGTCCTTAGTCAGGTAATAGACCAGTTAACCAGCATGTTTTTAAACATGTTAGGGCCTGGTTATCTTGAAATAGGGTTGGCCCTGACTGTTTTACACACTGGCATTGGTAATATCTGTTTAGAGTTTTAATAAGATGGGCCATAACGATCGCAGGAATGGATGCGTCAGGCAACAAAAGAAGTGACCTAGGATGTTAACTGGTCTATTGTCCAACCACATATAAACGCATGTTGGACCAGCATGTATCTTGCCTTCTGAAATTTTTTTAGACCCCACAGATCGCTTCAATGCTATAGCTGTGTGGAATTGACCATATTTATGCATGTAAACAACATGGCTTGGTATTGAGGATTGAGAATAATTTACTTGGTATACAGCCTTCATAATGAGTGATTGCTACAATATTAAAAGATCGAGTCATTTGACAACAATGTTTATTGAGAGTAAACTACATGCAAAGTTTACAGAGACTGATGAGATTATGGAATAAACCAGAGAGTGAAGAATTTAGGAGTTACTCTCAATTAAATTGTGTGTAAAGGTATTCACAGACAGATTGACAAAACACCTATATGCACACGGAGCTGCCATAGTGGTCTTGCCGATTAAAATTTGGAAGACTTAAAATAATATACCATTTGATAAGCCTACATCATTTGAAGTTGAATTCATATCCATTTAAATGATTACAAACACAAACATTAATATTAAAGGCTCAATTAATGTGATTTTTTTGTGGAGTTCCATTCATAATAATTATTTAAATTAAGTATGACAATGAAGTAACCATTTACTAGTGCAATGATTAAAGGGGGCATTGTATTATCGTACATATAATGCACTTGTCAATTTCAAACCCGGCCCTGGGGGTCCCAGGACTAGCAGGGACTTAGCCGGGATGTACATTTGCTGTCGTGCCACCCCCGCCTTTGTCCCCGCTAAAGTAGCACGAAGTCCCGGGTAGCCGGGCTTCATTTTTTGTACATCCCCTGCTAGGGGTCCCCGGCCCCTACTTAGCCGGGCTTCGGTGTGATAATCCCCGTATATTCTCGGCAATGGGGGCGGGACTGCTTTTAAACTCTGTACAATCCCGCTCGTCCATCTATGCGACAACAGGTCTTGCTATATAATAATGTATCATACTACATTTTTGGATCTCCGGAAGTGTCAGAACCAAGCCGAAATTTCCCCACATCGAAGTTTGAGAAACCAACCCTCGTTTAGTTCACTTGTTTAAAAAAAATTCCACATTATCCACTGCGATATCCGACCACCAAATGAATATAATCTGGACAAGTTTTTATTTCTAGGGCCTGGAAAAAGGAAAAATTTATTATTTTCATTAAAATGTTTGTAATACTACTGGTACCAAATTATGAGAAAACCGTAGTTTGGGTAATTTTTCAAATTAAAGAAAAACCAACGTTTAGTAAATATTTTGATTTGAAACATTGTGTTTTGCTGAACAAAAAAGTTTAACCATTCCAAGATCTTTGCCCAAGCCAACCAAACCCACCATCAATAATTAAATGGTTACAATTTTACTTAAATCTTTCTTCACATTTCCAAATAAAAAAAAAGGAAATTTAATGTGCAATTAAAATAGATGTTTTTTCTACTTTTAGATTTTTCTCTAATGTTCTAAAAAAAAAGACCCCAGGGGCCGGGACCTCAGCTCGGCGCGCCTTGCGGAAATTGAGCTGACATTACACATGATCCTGGACAGGCGGTACTCTTGGCTGAACGGCGCGGCTGTTCAAAAAACTCGCAATGATCCCGATAAAATGGAAAATTTGATGGGAATTTAAACACTGCCAAAAACAAGTTTGGAAATCGCGATTACATTTAATGTTGATGTATATCGGAACATGCAGCAATTCGAGAAGTATTTTGAGCTAACAGAATGTATTTCATAGCATATTTCCATAGCGATTCACGATTTTCATTTTCATATTAAAATGCCTGGGTTTTAATGCAATGAAATGCCAATATTCCTGGCATTAGCAAGAATATCAAATAGGGCTTTCACTACCTATTGTGATTTTATGAATTAAACTTCTAGTAATTTCTTGTGATTCATTTGATATAATGTTTTTAACATTTGCGGTCGATCTGCTCACTGGAAGCCTGGTTTTATATGTGTGACACATTGTTAAAGTCCCCCAGCTTTATTCCGCGGCGGAGCTGGGAAATTTTTTTGTACCTCCACGGCTTAAGTCCCAGCTATCATCAATGATTGTCCCCACAGGGCGGAGAAAGCTAACGTACATTCGCCGCTGTCCCGGCTACCATCTCGCTTACGGGGCAATACTTTTTGTACATGCCCGGCTTTGTCCTGGCATATACCTGCTATGTCCCGGGACCCCCAGGGCCCGGATTGAACTTGACAAGTGCATAAAAATGACGTTTTGCTTATGTTCATTCAGGTGTGAATTACGACTTTTGTATGCATTATAAAGATGCCAAAACCCAGCTTTAAAAAAGGGACGCCCTTTACTGAAAATTTAACGTGTCCCTTTAAATAGTAAATACTAGTAACAAGTGCAAGTAAGGACATTAAAAAAATACAGGATATAAAATTACGAACAAAAAGAAATGTTGGCCTAATTAAAAGATTTTTATGTAAATTAAAGCAATGGAGGAGGTGCAACTAAAATTGTCACCCTATTGCAAGTGTTATATATGCCAAATAAATATAACAGCCTATTTAAGTCGAAGCTAAATTCATTAGGGCATATTGGGGCCAAAGCACAATATCGTATGCGAGCGGGACGGAATTTGATGACGCATTTTCTTTTGCACCTCTTTTACCAGTTGCATGTGTAAATGGCTGATGTTGCTTTAATTAACAAACAACTCACAGACTACATTCAGGCACACATTGAAGAAACTCAAGGTCACAAACATGTGCCATGGTAACATATATTGTTAATGGCGCGACGGGACGGGACGATAGATTTCATGGTATTTGGAACATTGAACACTTTGCTTAATTATTTTAAAAAGTTATAGGATGTACATGAAATTTTAAAAACATCAATATTAAGTTCCACTATCTGCTATTAATATCCATAGAAATTTGGATCTTAACTTCTTACTATTAGGCAGATCCAACTTTACTAAACGACATTCCTGTGCGACGGGACGGAATGGCGGCAGGACGGAATCAATTTCCTGCCTCAATTTAATTTTGCAATATAACCTTTTTCACATAAAATTGCATTTTACTCCACTTTGAGTGAAATCCAGGCAAATTAAAGCAACATTACCATATTTCAGTTAACCATTTTTTGCTTAAACCATTTAAATCATTAATACCCATTTCGTGCATTGTTTTTGGGCGTTGCATACACTAACTACAATACAACAATATGAAGCAGTTACTGGTAAAAGTCACACATGTTTCAATTTTAATCTACACAAAAATGACCATGTGTATCAACATGTTAATATTTAAATGTAAAAATAGACTGTTCTCTTTAACTGCAGCAAAGAGTTAATGTACTTTCATTACATTTCTACATGCACTTTGCTCCAAAAAAATTGAATGCAGTTTCTATTTCACTGATAAAATACAAACCAATCACATACACTCATTTTGCCCAAAATTTTTCTTGTTCTATGTAATTAGTGCAACAAACTCATAGTAGTGAAAGTGCACAGGAAATCCTGAAAAGCAAGTAAAAGGGCCCAAAAAGGACTGAAAATTAATAAGTCGGAAATTTTGAGTAGTCCATTTCCTGAAATCAGGAACTTTCCTGAAAATTACATCCCTGCAATTGTTACAACTTCTACATAACAATCTTTGTTACTTGGGAATTTATTAACAAACAAGTTAAGAACAAGATAGTTTAGAAAAGTCATGAACATAATACAACTAATAAAGGATGTAGGCCATGTTTGATATTCCCCACATGTGAACATTGGAACTTTCTTATCCCCCAAATCAGTGTGAAATGGGCTATTCCCATTTTTAGATATGGGCTATTTAAAGTGCCCTGAAGGTAGCTAAGCAACTCCTCAGGGTTATATGCATGATAGTATTTCAAGCTAGATACATGTACATACAGTATGTTGAATTGACATATACTAAATTTAAACATGTTTTGTAATCATTGTTCTATAAATGATAGTACTGGTAATTAATTGTTTATCAAATGAAGTTTTCAAAGCATTTTTAGTGCGTTTACAAACAGAAGGGGCATGAATATGTTGATACCCTAAAAAACTTTTCATAATAGCACAAGCGTAACTTTTCTGCATGTTCTTAGCAATTTCCGTCCCATCCCCCGCACTCGATTCCGTCCCGTCATGAAATGGACACACCTGCTATAGTTTTTAAGGAGAAATATTGGGAAATGAATTTTATTGTTTGTTAAAAGACAGTTGCAACAATATTTGATAGTTTGTAAAGTTCATCCATTTGAAAATATTTTTTTCCCTGAAAATTGGAAAAAAATCGCCTCAAAATGCGACGACGGAATTTTACTCTTTTAATTTCTGTTTTTTTCCTACTTTTAACAACACTTTTGAGAATTTTTTTTTAATGTTTGATTGTGTGATCAAAGGAATATTAAGATGCAACAAACAGAAATTTGTTATCTCTTTAGTATTAAGATATACCAATGTTTTCAAATTCTGTCCCGTCCGCACTAAAGGGTGCCATTTTTATCTTTTGTTGCCTTTATTTCCATAACGATGCATGTAATCGCAAATTTTTTTTTGGTGTCTTGGTTTGGTTACGTACCGCCTTTGTGCCATGGGTGTAATTTACTTCAATAGCAGACTGGATTTTTAGGTTTGGTGATGACATTTTTTTGCTTCTTCGGTGTGGTTGCCCTTGTCCTTTTTAAGGACTCTCTGTTTTACCTTGATCTTGGAAAAGTTGTATTGGCAATTGTGAAAATGTTTTGTTGTCCTGGCTGGTACTCTTTGAAGTGTGAACAGAATTAAAAAGATAACAAGTTTACAGAATTTTGAATGTCCAGAATAACAAAATATTAAAATTCATCGTAGGGCCTACATCAGCAGTACATACTGAAGTACTTTGTGGAATCAACACACTTTATAGGAAAATGTTCATATAGGCTGGTATAACATGATCAAAAATATTGGCGGGTTTTAGTTTTTCCTGTTCATAGATTCATGTTTTGAAAAAATCAATTAGGCTACATTAGTAACGGCAAATTCATCATATGAAAAGTGCACTTAAAGGCACTATCATGATTTGCTAAATCAGAATTCGAAAAAATCAACAAAAATAGTCTTTTAAAAAGACAACCATCACATAGCAAGATTTTATAATTATGTTAGTGTGAATACTTGAGATCGTATGAAATAGGAAACCCTCTCGTATGATCGATTATATTCAGGCTTACCATACTCATGCATCAACCCTTAATTTTGAAATACCACAGGTTTTGAAATGCCACCCTTTAGACGCCATATCCATTTCATAGGTGAGTTCCCACCCCCCCCCCCCCACCGTCATGGTTTTCATCGAATATGGAACATTGTGGGTAGTTTATCATCAAATAATTCTAAATATTCTAACCACAGTCCATTGCACAGAGATTACAATTGAAACTTACAGGAAACAGTTTTTTAAAACAACGCTTGTTACTATGAGGCAAAGTATGACTCCTTGCCCAGTTCAATAGCTTTCTTCACAAGTGATTTAGAAAATACCACCCCTGAGTTTTATGTATAATATATGATACCTAGAATACCAAGATCAGTTCCTGTCATGCATGTACAAGTACAACCCACTGAACTGTGCCCTTGGTTGCGAGCAATCGTGTGTCTTATGGGCATTGTTACACATCAGAATACTCTCAAGACCATGGTGTCATATCATCCATTACATGCAATGAACTGAGAAGTTAACCATTTTGTGTTTTTTTTTTGTCTGTGATGGTTGGGCTGTCATCCAATCAAAAGTTTTGGTTTTCTGGCCTTGCTTAGGAATTAGTAGTATATACCATGTCCTTAATTCTACAATAATTGGAACCAGAGGACTCTGTACTGCCTACATGAACAACTACCCATCTCTGTGCATGACTGATATTCTGCCATCATTTGCTTGCTACACATATGCGAACAACTTGTAATGTTGTGGCTTTTATCCACTCCGACTTTATACCATCTTCCGATGGAAAAACATAATATTTTTGCATGTCCTGTACAGGTATAGGTATCCTAACATACCCTCAATGTACGACCAAAAGCCAACCTAACATGGACAAAATCGGATGTTTTAGTCATAGTGTCCGTTCGGACACTTACATGTACTATTTACACAATAATTAATGGAGATTTGTATCATTGGAAATGCCGGTGTGTCTTCATTTTCAGTCATCTTCAATTGGAAAAGGTAACAAATTTGAATTCGACATGCTTATTCTTCACTTTTAAGCTATTCCTGCAAATTTCAAATGGTTTTGACTCTTTCGATGAATCACTGATAGTTCTTTAATGATGGCACTAAGCACCATGTTGGTCTTCCTTTACCTCGCACTGTGTTTAACTTGAAACAGCCCAAATTCTCTCACTCCAACCAGTCTAAGTGCCTTACAAACACACTGTATCTCAGAGTGTATTGAGTTCATCCCCCAATGCACCCGTTTTGGACTTTTCCCCTCATAATTTCCATGTGACGCCAGCATTGGGATTCCCAAAAATCCCATTCTTAAAGGGACCTGTCAATGAAATATTGGTGGCGCTTTTCACGTAACTTTGTGTATTTTAATAAAGTGATCACCCTTTCCGGTTTGATTATATCTAAACAAAATTGTATTACATTGTAATGTGCAATTTTTATTGTAATATATATAAAGGTCACTTAAAGAGACTGAGATTTCCAGAAGAAGCGCCCCAATTTTTTTCGAACCCAAGTATTTTCATATTTGGGATGCTTTCCCAATGTATTAGATAACACCTGAATTGAATAAGCCGAATACACCGTCTTTATGTAATAATATGATGATGTAAGTACTTTCTGTCCTGCACGGACAGAAATCAAAGCACAGAGTGTCTAGAGGACAATTTCGTAGACATGCCAAGTTCAAAACAAGGTTAAGGTTTGCTGTTTTCTTTTGTACTTGTTTGTCCAATCAACCTTCGGAACGTTCTCAGTAGGTGGTCCACAATCGATTCTTGCAATTTGAGAGAATTTGGGGGTATCCCTAAAAAAATCCCTGTCACTTTAAAAGATTTGTTTTTGTCTTTGAATGACATCATATTATAGGCTAACTGCATCATTGATGCTCTGGTGTTGATGTCCCCATGCATAGCAAACCATGATAAAAACCCCATCTACTTTAATTGAACTCAAATGACAAAGGAAGCCTTTGAGATACAACCTACTTGGCTCTCACAATGCTATGAGTCTAAAGGTCCGTTCATACGTCACTGCATTGCGGTGCATGTACTGCAATGCCAGCCTACCAAAATTGTCACTTCAATCACTTGCAGTATTTCAACGCAATGCAGTACTGCAACGAAGTTAAACATGATTTTAACTGGCGATGCAGGCAATATGCCTGGGGGCAGTCAGTGTTGTCAGTATGCCAATATTTCCGCAAGTTTACTCAACATACTGCACCCTTGACCGCAGTGACCTGGGTTGACCCCTGCAGTAAATCGATTAGGAGTGCAGCGCAGTGACTGAACTTGCAGTAAACATTTACTACAACATGCAATTCAGTGCAGTGGAAGTATGAACGGACCTTTAGCCGGTTGAGCACTACGGCCAATTTGATTGGTTCATTCAAGATCATTGTGATTTAATTAGCCAATCAGAGGTCCTATTTGTATTGGTTACTCAAGGTTTATATCATGTTCTATCCCTGTAATTAGCCAATAGAGAATACTGTAATAAAGGTGGTAACCTCAGTGTGCTTAATCAATCTTGGGTTCATATTGATCTGGAGGTTTCAGCTTTTGCTTATTACCAAGTACTTTTAAAGTATCGCAATTTTACATTGGATTATTTTTAAGGATTTATAACCAACCAAGGGCATATATTTTATTTTCTTTGTCTACCTGAATAACTAAGTAGTTAAATTTCAAACAATGGCATAGTTGGCCCCAGAAAGCCTTTGGTTTTTGACACATTTCAACGAATCATGAGAAACTGATTGAGTCTAATCCTGTTTACACTTGGCAAAGTCACAATTTCTATTTGAGCGTTCTAATTTTGTGCACATTTTTGACGCTGTAATTGGTCATTAGGTTCTTCTGAGAAAGTTGAATCGTTTTCCATTACCAATTTCACAACCTTGGCCCTTTTTCGATCACTTTATTGTACTTTGAACACAATAACTCCACTCTCTAAATCCCTCAACCGCGCAAATACACAACATTTACAAATTCTGTTCCTTCATTTACGAATGTGTAACCATGCCTCTCACACACTTTTTCAAAAATGAACTTTTGTCAAATTCTCCCTTATGGAATCTCAAAAAGGTCATTAGATATTCCAGAAACTGCAAAATAAATGTGCTCCCTTGTTATGTCAACAACCGTAATATTCTCACATTACTCCACTTCGTGAGCATTACATAGGCTGCGCCTTCCAATCACAAAAAGGATAATGTTCAAGACTCTATATTTTAAATCACTCCATGGACTCTGTTCCCTTACATTGATAGTGTTTACAGATGAGAAAATACAAAAAACATGATTTTTTTCACCAGGTTAGATCAAAACGGCATTAGGAATACACTGAGGCCACTGGTCAGATGATCTAAAAAACTCACCTTTTTAGGTAAGTCAGAGAGACAAGGCTGTGGATCACAAAATGCCCTTTCATGATTTCTAACATTAAACATTAGGTCCCCTTTGACTAAAATACTTGAATGGGGCTTCCAGTTGGATTGAGTTGAATGGTGTGATTTGGATTTGGGTTAATGAGGGCGAGTTGTGGATTAGCTTCGAATGGTCGAGTTGGGATGGGGTTGAATGGGGCGAGTTGGATTGGGTTGAATGGGGCAAGTTGGATTGGGTGAATGGGCGAGTTGGATAGTTGAATTGGGTTATTGGATGAATCGGTGAGTTGGACTTGGGTTTGAATGGGGCTGAGTTGGCTTTGATTGAATGGGGCGTGAGTTGGGCATTGGTTTGAATGGGGCGAGTTCTGGATTAGTTTGAATGGGCGATTGGATTGTGTCGCAATGGGCGAGTTGGATTGGGCGTTGAATGGGGCGAGTTGGATTGGGTTGAATGGGGCTAGTTTTGATTGGGTTGAATTGGGGAGTTGGATTTGGTGTTTAATTTGGTGCTGGTTGTATTAAGGTTGAATGGCGCGAGTTGGATTGGTTGAATGGGGGGCAGTTGATTGGGTTAATGGGTCGAGTTTGGGATTGGGTTGAATGGGGTGAGTTGGATTGGGTTGGAATTGGGCGAGTTGGATTGGTTGAATGGGGGGTGAGTTGGATTGGATTGAATGGGGTGAGTTGGCTGTGTGCACCATTGCAGAATAGCGCTCTACATATTTACACACCGCTCTCAGCATGTACAGTATTTTTAATGGCCAATTTTTGTTTGGTTTTTGTGTCGCCTGCCCTAAGTCAGAAAGACACCATAGGGATCACTTTGTCTCACTGTTTTTGTCTGTTGTGTTTGAGATTCCTGTTGTTTTTGTTGATGTCTGTTGGAAACAGTGTTAACATTGCCCTGTAATCTCCTCAACTTTGATGGATTTAAACCAAACTTGGGGTCACAGGTGAACTGTGCATCCCCCCCCCCTTGTTTGATGAGGTCAACGGTCACCTGCCACAAGTCAAGGTCAATGTTGAGGCAAGTTGGGGGGGGTTTTAAAAAATTTTTTTTTTAAAGGCCCCTGAAAATGTAAATTGACCTCATTTGAAAAGTTGAAGCTCAATTGGTCAACCAAACTGCATACATAGGTGCAACCTTGGGATCCCTCATTGTTGATGAGATCACCGTCACATGCCAATGTCAAAGGTCATGTTATCCTTATCATTCCACTACCCCAACGGCAGGCGACACAAGGTCCGGTGAGACGATGTATTTTTAGATATTTGTGGCATCTTTGGTATTTGTTATTCATGTATTGGTTGGTTTTTTTATTCTCGTATTCAAATTTCCTTATGATTTCCCTCAAAAATTAATAAAAAATGCTAAACACAAGATAATGAGTGTATAGCGCCTTCATTTTGTGTATCAAAAGGGTGCTAGTACCGCGGGGCGATACCGAAAAGTAGTAGCATTTCTTATCCGTACTGTGTCCAAACCATATTCTATCCACCTTCTTCCACCTAATGGGTCAACTTACAAGGGTAGCCATTGGTGTAAGCACTGTCGAGTAGACTCGTCACTATATACCTAATTACTGTGTACTTTGGAAGCCCTATCATGCAGCTACTGCATCACAACTAGCCCAGTGTGTACTGTGCAGTAGCTGCCGTGGTAGACATGGTGTAGCTGCCATATAGGCTACCACGCGAATAAGAAAACGGCCGTGTAGTAAAAATTGAGTTTCATTTTATTGCATTTTATTTTGTTGGATTGGGATTAGATTTATTATATAAATTATGCAATGAAGATAAATGATAAAAAGAAAACAATTGGATTCATGTAATTTAATTCCATATGTGGCACATAGAGATTAATACATATTAGCTAAGCAGTGTAATGGCTTCATAACAGCTCCATTGCCAATTTTGTGTTACATCAACACATCTCACTGTGGCAATATCTAAATTAGCTAAGTTCAACTGACAAGATCTATTCACACTATTATTTATTATGTTTCCACCACATTCATATCTATTCCCAGCTTTAGAAATAGAAAGGTCGCACCTTGTCAATGTGCAGACTGCAGACACACCCATTCATAAACATTTCTGCTGGTGTGCATAGATTTATTGTAAAATGTGTGTGACTGCCAGATATATTTGATTTCAATCACTTGCTAATAATGATCATAATTGGGATGAAATTAAAAAAAAAACGCATTGTTTGATAGATGATATATCACTCAGCAATTTAGAAGTTTGAATGCCTGAGTGTCTCATTACTCTTCAAATGTGTTTAGGCATTTTTTAGATGCATGTTTAGCTTTGTTTTAAGAATCTATAAACATGCAACATTTAGAATCTAAATAGAGATGTTGAATGCCTCATTTTTAAAGGCCAACTAGAGAAAAAAATCCGAACGATGTTGAAATGGCCATCAACATGCTCAAACTTGCTTTCAAATGAACGCGCCAAGCTAGCTGGATAAATCTTTCAAACTTCCACATCATGCTTCGTTATCAATGCATTACGGACACAGCAGTGGTGTAGCCATTTTATTTCAGGGGGGCAAAGGGGGGGCAAGATTCCCCTGCCCCCCCTGGCTACGCCACTGGGACACAGGTCAATAAGCAAACACATTACGTGAACAACGCTCCTGGCATTTATTATTATAATTCACCTACATACCTTTTTAATACAGTAATTTATATCGTTCGGATTTTTTAGGCGGGGAGTATAATTATTTTGTGTAGTAATTAAAAATAGTCAACTAAAACTACAGATATAGTCACCTAAAATGCTTAATTACAAAGTTGTGATTTTCTATATGAAGGACTTCGATTTGAGCTTAGTTATTTCACACAGTGATTGGTATATGGACAAGCATTGTGTATATGCAAAAAATATGATTTGTTTGAAAATTGAGGGCACCTTCCTCGGGAAATCTCTGAGTCGGCCTTTAATGTCTCACTGTTGCATGGTTTTACAGTGTAATGTTGTCATCCAGTATACCAAAACAGGAAGGGGTAATTTTTCAAAACTTACTTTTGGGTACCCATTAGCTGTACTTTGTAGCCAGTTAGGGTAGGCCCAAGTTGGCCAGCTAGTACCCTGGGTTTTTGTGAAAGCTTTAGCCATAAGTGATTTATTAACAAATTGTACATAAAGTTGCACAACAGCATCCTAATGTGAGTAAAGCTTTTTGCAGAAAAGCCCAAAGCAGGATGTTTTTGGCATTACATTCAAAGAACATCAATGTTACCAGGTTAATTGTATATCAAAAGTACTCAAATTTGATAGTAATATCTTGAAATAGGGCTGGAATAAAAAAAAATGATGGCCCAACCCTTTTAAGGTATCAGACAAAAATTACCCAAATAGGAAATCATACACTATTGTATCGGGAATACGTCAGTGCAGAAAAGAAAATCCTTGAATTAACAACAGTCTCCTAGCGACAGAACTCCCATCATTCAATCTGGGCAGGGATACAATAATAAACCAAGGAGCTGTTCACATGTATTCAGATGAGCCCCCAAAGGATGTTTGGATATAGGTGATCACTGAAAATGTTAGCAAGGTATTTTGTTGATCTATTTAAATAACTTTTTGTTTATTATTGTCCTATACACTTTGTATAATATTGAGCTGAATGTCGATGGAGGACAGTCTTTATTTTGTGTGTAAACGTATGATAAATGGAGTGTGTACATGTGTATGCTAGCTGTGTGCTGAGTATACAGAGCAGAAGGATATACAATGCAATATAAATATTGGCCAGGTGGTGTGTATGGCTGTGTGCCCACTTTGCTTTTAAAAGCTTCAGGTCACAATCACTCTTATAGTACACTGTAGTAGATATTGCTGGTTGAGCAGCTTCTTTAATATGATTGTTTGCTGGTGAAAGGTGCTTGTTCCGATTTATGTCTATCATGTTCTCTACTTGATATAAGAGCCTGGCACTTGCACATATCCCCAATCAAGTACCGTGGGAAAGACACTTGTGGTTTTGATGGTAGAAGCAATAATGCTCATTGCAAAGCCCTATTCAATACTGTGCTAATATTGATGGTTATACCATAAATTTGGTGTTTTTTGTTTATATCTTGGCAACGAAATGGATTTGAGAGCTCAAATTTCAGGAAACAATGAGAAAAAAAGGCCTTTCATTTGATATCAAAATCAATACTACTTCCGGGTAAATCAGGGGGTCCCAAAGACGATTGGAACACGCACCTTTAAGATTAGCGAGCAACAGTACTTCTATTTTCTTTGTACTTCTATTTTCTTTGTGGTCAAGAACTAGCTCCAACAATTTTGACCATCTTGAAGGATTAGAATAACAGTTTTCATAAGTCCTATTAATATATAGTTCAATGTATTAAGCGGAAATGAGCAGATTATACTTATGAGGCAATTGAGATTTTTCAAGCATTTAAACACAATTCTTTCTTTCCAAACAATATACTCTAAGGGGAAAACAGTTTATTTTTTCCAGGGATTTCCCCTAAAAATGCTTTTGAGCTGCAAAACAAAAGTTTGATCTGCTGTATAAACCACTTTTGTGTCAACACCATAATATTTTTGTGTAACACAATTATTTCTGTGTATATACCCCAATTGTTTTGGTGTGTACACCTTTAGTTTTGTATATACCATGATTTTTGTATGTACACCATTACTTTTGTGTATGGACTTAATTTTATATAATTATTCATATACAAAGTGGTTGATAGGATTGTCACTGTATTAACTTGAGAGAGGGATTGCAGAGTTTGCAGCCAATAACCATGAGTTGTTTGGGATAGATTGCTGATAGAGCAGCTTAGAGAATATTGCCGAGAGTTGTGGTTACCTGATTTACCTGAATCTCAAAATTGAGTTTCTCTTGTAATTTTGAAATATCTGGCTTGCTTTTGCAACTTGTTTTCCCCCTTCATTTTGTGTAAATGGTATATAACTTATTGTCACTACTAATCAATTCTATTTAGCACCTCCTGTTAATTTAAAACAAAAAACCAAAGCCTCATTGTTCTCTTTTCAATTTTCAGCTTCCAATTTCTCATATAAATAAATTCTTGTCATTGCTTTTAGGTTTTCATTATTTCAAGTCAGGCTTCAAATTACCCATGTGATCACATGCAAGGGTGCATATAACTTCTCTCTGTGCATGTAACTTTGTATCCTGCATGCATGCGTCGGTCATGGAAAATTCAACTTTGTGATTCCATAAAATATACAATTTTAGCTTATTCAAAGAATGTAATTGGTGTTGACATAATAAATAGTTATTGTGAGTCGAGCACGTCAATAGCATAAATGTACCCTAGTCTGATAGAAATTTTAGTAGTATCAGTATTCACATGTTAGGGGGAACGTGTGGCGCAGTTGTATCTTCCCTCGCCTGTCACCAAGACGGTCTCGGGTCGATTCCCGGCAGGGGACTCTTCTCGGGTGGCTTTATGTGAACTTGGTTGCCGATCCTTACTCGTCCTCGCAGGTTATCTCCGGGTACTCCGGTTTCCTATGCTTCTAAAATCGGCTTCTTGGCATAAATAGATTCTGGTATTAGGTTGCTCTTGAGTGCTGAGGCCTTTCATGCAGCGCCACAGCGACTGACACGTTTACGTGGATAGGTCGCGCGTAAAAATACAAATTTTATATTACTGGCCTGTCCATGTAAAGTCCACCCTGTGCATGTAAATAAAGTTACATGCACTGGTGGCAGTTAATTCTAAAATTGTAATTCGCAGCCTGTTCAAGTAACAGGGGTATTATGGGTCTGCAAAGATCTTTTGACCCTTTTCTAATTACCGATTTTCTTGTTCTCTGTACCATCTGTATCTGCCTAAGAAGTCTCAGATTAAATCATAATGGTTTTATTATAAAGGTCTAAAAAAACAAATTACAGAATTTTTATTTATTTAGACAATTTTGGTTCCAAACGCCTGTATTGGCGGACAAACCATTTGTAGAAAGGTTTTACCCTAGATGTCCATGAATCAATTCTACAAATATCAAATAACCTTGATAAACGTGTTGGAATGCGAAAAACAAAAAAACAAATGAAAAAAAAAAAAAAACAATGAAGCCTTGCTGTATTGTCCTCAACTGTGATTGAGAGCATTGAGTGACCTCAGGCCACCATGCCATGCACTAATGGCCAAATTCAATTGGTTAGGTCATAGAGTTTAAGAGAAATTAGCCAATCAGAGAGTTGGTAAGTAAGGCTTAAAGGTGCATACAGCTGTAGCGAGGTTTGATTTTTATGATTACTCAGGGAGGGATATCACGTATCATGCAATGAGGAAATCACAGATACTGTAAGGAATGTGGTAGACCTCAGGGCTAAAACTTTTAAAATCCAATTTCCCCTCTCCTCTCAAAATCAAAGTGCGTTTTATAGGTCAGGCAACACAGACTTCAAAACTTTGGCCTATAGTCTAAAAAGATAGTTCATCAGCAGCAGAAGATTGTGGCTAGAGGTTGCTGAGTGTCAGGCTTATTGTGCTCTTAGAAAAATTCAAGTAATGCCATTGCTACTTCTATCATGATAAGTACACTTAAATAAATGAGTGAACTTGTGACTACTAATAATGACCCCAGGAACATGCTAAAACAATACGTTCATTTGACTCCGAATGTTTTCTTTGGTCTATGGTATAATAGCTTGGAAAGGCATACATGTCAGATAAACATAATAATAGGGTTCAGAGTTCATGGGTACAATCGAGTCTGACCTACTTGGTGGTGGAACGACATTATCATTACTGTGTGCTAGAGTGCAAAGTTACTCAAAGGCTTAGTCCTGTTCATGTGCTGTTGTATTTACACTTATAGGTTTGCTACTTCCTCATTGTGGTGATGTAGTGGGATGTTATACCTGAGCGAATATAATTCCAGTCTAAATCGTGAATACAACAAAGATCTGATGAGGTGGATGGGGACTATGTAAGCATGTAAGTAATTAATAGATAATAGTGAGATTCATCAGTCTTGTGGCGGTTGCTATCTTAGCGTCATTTTAGTAAATTAGTGAATGCCAATCATATAGGGGAAAGGGTGGAAGCTGGGTGTGAATATATTATGTTGTTTGCCATTTACAGGGTGTTCAGATTAAGTTGTATGTATTGAAAACAAAAAAAGTTTTCTTTTTCACCATAAATATCAATGGCATTAGGTTAGTGGTTTCTACTTCAACTTTCATCCTTTGGGCATAATAATAAAAAATTTTAATTTTGTACTGTTTAGACTTAATAAACGGTGTTTTTTCTAAAATTGAGATTAATCTTAATTGGACTTTTAAAAACACACCATATTTGTATTATCGTATTTGGGGATTCTGTTTAAAAACACTGATACTGTGATTTTGGTGCAGTAGATGGCTATGTTCCTCTTTTGCCATTCAATACCAGAAGATGGGCCGTACGCAGGATTTATTTTGTTGGGTGCGGAATTAAAATGTGGACCTTTTTTCCGAAAAAGTGGACCTTTTGTGGTTTAAAAAGGACCCTACCCCTAAAATGGTCC
>JAMKCH010001449.1:0-60204 GCA_023653785.1 Ophioderma brevispina
GTCCATTCAAAGACACGCACCAATCGAAGCAATCTCAAGAACCTACTACATGGCCGGTGTGGCAGGAGGTATGGTTCGCCCATACGGCACTCGATTCAGTTGGCTCCTTATGCAACGTTAGTTTCACACTTTATTCCGTTGTCGTCTATGAACCCGGACCTTCTTTCATACCAGGAACCGTCTCCCAGAAAGTGTTGCTGATGAGATCAGCAGTAATATCTCCCAGTTCCTCAAAAGCCAAGTATATCATTGATTGTATTTCACATTGTGGCGTAGCGTAGGAGAGAGAACCTTGACTTATTTTATTCTGCCATATTATTAAAGTTACTATTTTTAAATAGTAACTTTGGCAACTTAAAAGTTGCCAATTTATTTTTTAATTGAAGTTGCTATATCATTTTACATTTTCATTTAATATTAAGATCAATAAAATAAATCACACACTGTAGAGGTCATAAAAATAATTTATAGGTACCACTTATATTGTGACATATGTTCATAAAATGATTTACATGTATAACCAATAGAAAGTGTATTCGCTATTTCCTATAAACATCTGGATATAATACACAGGCGCGCATTGACATAAAAACCTTCTTTCAGCAAGCGAGTATATATTCAAAGACGTCCATGTTAAAAGTGTGAAAATATTTGCCGAGGTTAACGTGAGACTTTCCAGATGTACCGAGATACACTGCATTCTAGATTGATAAAGTATAGCAGGTGTACAATGTTACTCGAGGGCAAACATTGCGAGCAGCGAATTCCATTAGAAGATCACATGGGAATGTAGTAGCGGTCAAGAACGAGAAATATGGTATCACTCGTTAGTAATGTTATCTGCTTCTAAATTGAGTCAGACGATATGGTGCCCAGCACGTAGTGTTTTCAATCCATATCAATTGATGGTGAGCAGTTGGTAGAAATTTGGGACCTAATGAGCCCTTGGGAAATTTGGCCATGTCCATATTGAAAAGAGCACTAAAGCCTATAAATCCCATTCTATGACGCGAGCTTGCTTTCTGTCATTTTTATTTATCTTTCAGGATGACAGGTCATAGACGATTAGATTGTCTTGATTTTGTGTTGAAGAAATAAGTGACTTTGCATTTTTAAAATGTTCGAAAATAAAGCTATATGCATGAAGAAACATAAATTTCCTGTGTGGTATTGGCTGTTAAAGATGCAGACCCATTCAATAGAATTGTAATTCGTGTTCTTCATTAGTTTATTAATGAATGGGAGCACAGTTTTCTTCAACCAGTGTCCTTGAACGTCCCCAAATTTTTTATGTTCTGCTATTGCAGTAAATAGCTTAAAAATTTGTTATGAATTAATTTAGTGAACCTAATGTTTGGTGTCCATCGTGGTTGGCCTGACTATGTGCAGTAGGTGCAAGAATTTGTTTTTAGATTAAGACTGGCTTAAATGTCTTTGCCTGCTTGGCATATTTTGGTGCTTTTGTCATTAATCCGCAAAGTTTAATCTTACCGATATCGCTTTCAGTAATACACCATAGTGATCATCAAAAGTTTATATTTGTGTTTTCTTTTTCTTTCTTTGCCTTCATTTTATGAGTTTGTTCATGGGTATCCAACAGTGCAATCCTCGTTTGCATGTGCGTGTTTCTTTTGTTTTCTTGTTTCTTCCATGTTCCAATCATTAATTGTTTGCATCAATCACATTCTAACATTGTACTTTTGCAACACGATCGTTTTACGAGGATCTCTGTGTGTATTTTAGATTATAACAAGTATTTAAAAAAACTGTGTCGGGTCGCCAGGCATATTTTTACAAGAAATAAGAACAACATTAAAAAGCATTTCAGAGGAGTAGACGGTTTTCTAGTTTGAAGTTGCACTTTCATTACAGAAACATGTATAAAAAGAAATATAACTGATTTAAAGTAGATATTTGATACATGAGTATAAGATTGCATTAGAACCAATCACCTTGTTTACAACTTGATCTCCCGTTGACCTTTGACCTTGGTATGTGACCTTTGACCTCACATAGTTGGAAGCTTTAATTTACATAGGTTACACCTTCCTGTCATTTCAAATAAAGAAAATAGAAAAGGCGCCTAATTGGGAGCAAAATATGTAAAAAATGCATCCCTAAGTTAAAAGCTTTAATTTGATGTACGTAAAATTCTCCTGTCATTTCAAATAAAGAAAATAGAAAAAACGCCCAATTGGGCGCAAAATGTGTTAAAATTGGGCGCAAAATGTGTAAAACTGCATCCCTAAGTTACGAGCTTTATATATAATAATAATCTCTTTATTTATTCACGGTAAAACATGTTCAATATAACTATTGTTCTTTCCACACGTCCGTGAAGAATACACCGCCTATAAAATTTACAACTAATTAACAACAATACAATATATTTCAAAGTTTAAAGTGAAGATACAGAAGGTGATAATTTTACAACCCACATAAATTTACATAGTGGTTACGACAGTAATTATAGATCAAGTATTTCAAGTTAAAAAGTAACTGGAATTTCGCGGCTCTCGGCTTTCGCGCTCCGCTATATTCAAAGAATAACGCGTGGGCCGCCCCATGACCTTTGACCCTGCCAGTCGTGACCTTTTATCTCATCAACATATGAGGGATGCGCATGGTGCCCCACGCAAAAGCTTGGTTCCAATTGAACTTCAGTTTCAATTTAGATCAATTTTCATTTTAAGCCCTTTTCAACTTGACGCTCACATGCCCTTTGACCTTTCAACATGAGCGGCTTTTGACCTCATCAACATTATAGGGATCCCCTTGTGCACCCTATGACAGAAGTTTTGGTTCCAATTGAAGTCAAACTTTTCAATTGAGGTCATTTAAAAAAAATAAAAAAAATTGTGACTCACACATACATAAAAAAAAAAAAAAAAAAAAAAAAAAAAAAAAAAAAAAAAACACACACACACATCCCCACATCCACACATACAAACCACTCACAACGGATTGGCTAGTGTCCTGCCACATATACTGACTGCCCACAAAAACAACATGTAACAATCAGGCACACACGAACTAAGAAAATATACCAAAACAAATGACACTAAAGAAAATATTAAAACTGTGTAAAGAAGTTGGATTGGCAGACTAATATTGCCCGAGGAGATTTCATTGAACCTCGTAAGACAGATTTATTGCCTAAGTAGCTAGTCGTTATTAATGAAATACTTAAAGATTCTTGATGTTACGTGCACTTTTTAGATCGTCATTAAGAAAATTCCATAAAACGCGCCACGATAACTCTACTCCTCTTTTTAAATTTGTCTTTGGTTTTGGAATCCTTCAAGCATTTTGTAACCACGTAAATTATATCTTTCGTTATTTCTCAAACTGAAACGATCGCATAGGTATGGCGCGGTATAATTATGAATAATCTTATACATTTGTTCGATCATGGATTGACACCTTGTTTGGATGTTATCCCAATTTAGGTCAATAAAAGAGAAGAGCTTGTGTGCTAGAATCATACCATTTATGCACGGTATAATTTTGGCCGCTCGACTTTGAGTGTCTGTATCGTGTCTTATCATTATCGCTACGGTTACCAGATATTTCACAGTAATCATATGGGGTGATACATACTTTTGTATATAAGGACAAATTTGTGACGAAAGTAAACCTTACATTTCTTAACATAAACAACCCGGGAAGAACTTTTTTCTTAATATGTGCACACTGAATCATGCCATATAGGCTTTCAATCGACAAAACACCCAATGTTACAACTATGAACTTGTTTAAGATTTATACCATTTATATGTTATTAAATATTACGATCTTTATAGTGGGAAAGGCCGTTGTCTAGAACCCATGATCATAAACTCCGTTTATACCTTGAGACTCATTTCCGTTGCGTAGAAGCCAATCCTTGACATTATCACTTCCTTATTCATAATTTCCACTAATTCATCTATGTTGTTTGGTCACATAAAGTGCCGTATCATCAGCATACATACTACCTTAATTGGAAGTGGCACAACGGAAGACATTATAACACATAATAAATAATAAAGGCCGAGAATAGACCCTGTGGGATACGGCATACAATTTTTCAGTGTCTAGATAAACACCATTGACAACCGGTGTGACTTCTACCACTCAGATAACTTTTGAGCCACTTAATACATGTATCGTGGATATTGACTGTTTTGAGTTTCTTTAGCAAAATACCTATGATTTACAGTGTCCAAATGCCTTTTTCATATCAATCATCACTAGACCAATAATGTTACCCTTGTCAATAGCTTCGAACCAATCTTCGGTGACATTAATAAGGGAAGTCAGTGTTGAATACTGAGTCTAAAGCCTGACTGATATTTGTAGATCATGTTATTATCATTCAAAAAGGGAATTTGGTCGAAGACAGCTCTTTCAATACCTTTGGAATACCGTAAGTATAGAAATTGGTCTGTAGTTGCTTGGTCCGTCGCATAACCACCTTTGGTGAATAGGGTCATATCCCCTGGCAGTTTGCCCCATAGGAAACTACATGTTATTAATGAAGGTTAACTAAGTGTGTGACAGGTTCAACAATGGATGCGGCACCCAGTTTGAGAATCTTAGCTTGAAGTTCGTCAGTACCGTTCTTTCTTCTCTGGGAGAGAGATTAACTTATCAAGAACGTAGTTAAGGCTACTGGATGATGTTAAAGTTATTACATGGACTGCCGCCATCGTTATTAAGCCTTACAACATTATCATCATGATGATCGTCAAGATCGGGAATTTCTGCTGCTATTTTCGGCCCTATTTGTGCAAAAAAGTATTCATCATGTTGGCAATGAATTTTGGCTCAGTAACGTTAACATTCCAGTTTTTTTAAGCAACTGATATTTGCACTACTATTACTTTTACAGGAATAATGTGCCGAATGGTATTCCAAACATGTTTAGTCTTATTACCACAATGCTTCAACATTCTTTGAAACAAAAGACTTTTTACTTTGCCTGATTGCAGCATTAATTTTGTTTTTCAGAGTGCGATAATTAGCCCATCATCACTGCAGATTCACCACACCACTTTTGAACGCTTTTCTTTTTCAATAAATCCCTTTCACGCATTAAATTGATAGCATCGTGATTCAACCATGGAGCTTTCTTACTTCTTACACGTTTCTTTTTAAGTGGTGAATGACGATTACATACTGTCGAAAATATTGATTGAAACCTATTTGCAGCAACATTAATATCATTACACAAAGTAACTGGAGTCCAATCCACAGTAATTTAAATCAAACAATCAACATCATTGAAATGTTTGTAATTACGGCTAATATGATACTTATGACCCGTCTTATCGATCTTACATCACCATAGTTATCTACACCAGAGAGGGTCACTGATACCAACGTGGTTAACTCCACTGTTGACAACTTTGTTAACATCAGAAATATATACAATGATCAAGCACGATTCAGTATTTTCAGTGATGCGAGTAGGCTCATTAATGAGTTGATTTAGATTGGAAGTTGAGGTGACATCAATTAACCGTTTTGTATAACAATCATGTTCATCAGCAAGCAGATCACAATTTAGATCGCCAATTAATACGATTTTCTTCCCTTCTTGTTCACAAGAATACAAAACTTTTTCAATATGATCAAACTTCTCAATCCTGGTACCTGGAGGTCTGTACCATACAATAACAAGAATGGTTGTTGTTGGTATCTTAACTCCAAAACAATATTTCTAACTTCTGGCATTAAATCATAACGCACAATATGAGTGAAACTAGGGCTTTGACTTACATAAACTGCAACACCTCCGCCTTGGCGATTTCGATCGTTACGACATAAAATATATCGTTAATATATAGGAGGCTATTGCAGGAATTCAATCTCATCAAGTCTCGTTTCGGAAAGACCAATAATATCAAAGAAGTTTCATTCATCAAATGTATAAATTCATCAAAATGACCGGGTAGGGTGGCAATATTGAGGTGGCCTATTTTAAGGCCTTTGTGATTAGTGGTATGGACATGGCCTTTAATGGTGTTATTTACAGGACCGTCCGCACAAGCAATGTTACCACTGTCATTTCTTTCATTATCGTACAAATTATCAACCTTATTATTATCACGATTATGATCAATATTAGGATATCTAAATCACTATTGAAGCAATAAACCTCATCAGGAATATTTATATTACTATCCGAATGTCATTACAACACATTTCATTCTCATCAATATTTGAACAATTTCTTTCTCTATCAACGTGAGTGTAATTGACAGCCTGTAACTGATCATTTTCATTACAGTTTTCAGTCACATTACAATTAGGAACACTATCATGTTTCTTATTGATATGGTCTTTAATGTAATCGGCACACCTATCGTGGCCTAGTGTTCATTTTCCATCATTGGACAGTAGCGTTCCTTATGACCAAAGCGAGTGCAGGCGTGACATCTTACTCGTTTATCGTATCTGCAGGTTGATTGGTTGTGGCTTCAATTTGATGTACGTAAAACTCTCCTGTCATTTCAAATAAAGAAAATAGAAAAAACGCCCAATTGGGCGCAAAATGTGTTAAAACTGAATCCCCAAGTTATAAGCTTTAATTTAACGTAGGTTACACCTTCCTGTCATTTCAATAAGAAAATAGAAATGGCGCCCAATTGGGTGCAAAATATGTAAACACTGCATCCCTAAGTTACGAGCTTTAATTTAACGTAGGTTACACCTTCCTGTCATTTCAAATAAAGAAAATAGAAAAGGCGCCCAATTGGGTGCAAAATATGTAAAAACTGCATCCCTAAGTTACGAGCTTTAATTTGATGTACATAAAACTCTCCTGTCATTTCAAATAAATAAAATAGAAAAAAACGCCCAATTGGGCGCAAAATGTGTTAAAACTGAATCCCCAAGTTATAAGCTTTAATTTAACGTAGGTTACACCTTCCTGTCATTTCAAATAAAGAAAATAGAAAAGGCGCCCATTTGGGTGCAAAATTATGTAAAAACTGCATCCCTACGTTACGAGCTTTAATTTGATGTACGTAAAACTCTCCTGTCATTTCAAATAAAGAAAATAGAAAAAAACGCCCAATTGGGCGCAAATGTGTTAAAACTGAATCCCCAAGTTATAAGCTTTAATTTAACGTAGGTTACACCTTCCTGTCATTTCAAATAAAGAAAATAGAAATGGCGCCCAATTGGGTGAAAAATATGTAAAAACTGCATCCCTAAGTTACGAGCTTTAATTTGATGTACATAAAACTCTCCTGTCATTTCAAATAAAGAAAATAGAAAAAAACGCCCAATTGGGCGCAAAATGTGTTAAAACTGAATCCCCAAGTTATAAGCTTTAATTTAACGTAGGTTACATCTTCCAAGAGCTACATCTTCCTGTCATTTCAAATAAAGAAAATAGAAAAAAACGCCCAATTGGGCGCAAAATGTGTTAAAACTGAATCCCCAAGTTATAAGCTTTAATTAATGTAGGTTACACCTTCCTGTCATTTCAATAAAGAAAATAGAAAAAAACGCCCATTGGGCGCAAACAAGGTTAGACTGGACATTTGTTTTCATCATAGCCGCCATATTGGTTTTAACTGATACAATAATTTTTCTAGATTTACTGTTTTTAAACCCAAGGGACAATTTTGTCTTCAATTTTTAAGTTTATTATAATTGTTCCACAATTATCTTCAAGTAAGACATGTTAATTGCATGGCTTCACTTTGTTATCATTTTCTGACCATAATTGTTACTGCCTATATACATGTATAATAATTGCTTAGAACTTTGGAAATTGAAGAAAAAATGCACCTTGGTTTGAAAATGCAGCAAAACTAAGGAATTGTTGGAAATTCAGCTGAAAAATCCAATATGGCGGCTCTTTCATATAAGACATGTTAATTGCATGGCTTCGACTTAATTCTCGTTTTATGTTGATACTGATAAAAGTGGTTGAACCGTCTATGTACACCAACGGCTGTGCAAAATGTGTTTAGAAGGTAGAAGGAATCCCCAAGTTATAAGCTTGAATATAATGTAGGTTACACCTTCCTGTCATTTAAATAAAGAATGTTACCTAAATTTTTTCTTCTTAATAATATCCCTTCCAATTTTTTGCCTTTCACCTGTCATATACCTTCTGCTCACCGAGTTAACTCTACGTGGTACGATCATTTTCTTACGTCATAACTGCCTCTCCTATTCTTTACTCACCCTTTATCTATCCCTGCAAACGTTTTAACCAAACTCCCATTTCCCAGCGATTCTTGGCAAGACTAAAATCAAGAAATGCTTTTTAAGGCCATTTAAAACCTGCAATGATGTTATTCCTTGCCTGAAATTGCATCGCATTACACACCCAACACTAAAACTCCAAAATTACTTAATCATTTTCATAAAAGAAAAACATTTAATGAAATGACCTTTAGATATAGAATAGACTCCTTCGCAATTTGAGAGCAGTGGTTCTATAGTCGGGTCGCTAAGCACAAACGAACTTATTTACAACATCATTAGACCATATCGAAAAGCGCGCCCCTGCTTAATATAATTAACCTGGGTTGGGTCACCTGTATAGCGCTATACCAAAGCACAGAAAGCTTGCACCTGAGTCAAATATCCAATTACCCATTCATCTCCCATTTTGCTCAAATAATTTCATAGACTTGGAACAATTTGTGTTGCACTAGATCCAAGTCCATATTAGCGAAAATGTTCTGACATCGTCTTTAATGCCTACTGACATTGCTTGATATGCACAAAGCAAAACCACACTTCTTCAAAACATTCCCATCCATACACGTTATTAGGACCGTTTTGCTAGTTCGATCGTTCGTGTTTTTACATTCAATTACATGGACTATCGCACCTGTGTCACGCGCATCGGAGTTCCACTGATGAAATGCAACGACCCCGTGTAGTAATGGTTGGAATAGATCACACGACATGCATTATACACGGTGCAGGGGGTGTGACGTCGTAATTAGCACGACGCGCCTCGTTTTGTTGGGGTTTGAGGATTCTTTTGCGTGTGTATGGCCAATGGAGTACGGTGACGGCGGCAAACTAGACGCTTTATAAAATGTTTTCTGAGTGTCGGTAAAAGTGTGTTCGTGCTAAGGCGACCCGACAAAAATAAAACAACATTGCCGTACGTAAATCACACGGAACAGCCATTGATAACACTGTTGCTAGCACAAGGTTGTCTAGCGCTACTACTCTGTATATATAATATGTATATATTAAACGGAAGGTTGTGGGGTCGAGGCTCCATTTTGCGATTATAATGCTGACGTCCGCGCTGTCATCAATAACCAACACCACACACACACACACCCAACACCCACACACACACCACACACAAACACACACATATATATATATCTATATATATATAGTATATATATATTATATATAGATATTACATATTTGGAAATCTCTGAGTTAGCCTCTAAGGGGCTGGACGATATAGTCCAGTAATTATGATTGGACCAAACACAATTGGCAACAGAAACAATTTTTGGTGTTATATACTGTGAAATAGTCCAAAAATAATATATGAAAGTCTACCAAAATCGACATAGTGGAACATGTAGAAATAAGGGGGAAACGTTTGTACAGGGGTAAAAAATTAGACTTGTTCGAATTGATTTAAATGATGTACCAAAAAGGTATAGTTTGCCCTATCTACGCGTTATAGTTTTATACAATAGGCACATAACAGTTCAAGGTCATCCTGGGGTAAATTTATATAATGGTCCGATTTTGATCGAACTGTTGTGAATTTAATTTGGTCCCATCTAGATAAGTAAATGTAAATAGATTCTTTGTTTGAACTTTCTATATAAGAATTACAGAGCTTATGACTAGTGACCTCCCATAGACCCTGTAGTCCCCAGTTACATTTTGCAACGAATATTATCGATGGTGCAACCAGTATATTTTCGGGTTCTGTACCATAAAACGAACAATTTGACACTATTTTTATAACGAACGGATATATGAAAATATGCTTAATTATAATACTAATAAACAAGGATTTGATCAAGAAAGGTGATAAAAGTATCACCCCTCCTGATTTCGTATAGCGCCACACGCAGGTGCCTCTAGGCGCTTCACAATAAACTAACTTAAACATACTTAATTAACTTAATCATAACAACAAAAAATTAAGCATACAATTGTACAATAAGCATAAGTTTGTGTATAAGTACAGATCATTAAAAGCATATAAACAACAGAATGAATTAAAATTTAAAATAGTTCAAAACATGTTGCCAAAGACCAGCCAGGCATGAAATTTGCACGACTAAATACACTGCAGGTGTTCATCCTGAGCGAGAATATAGAAACGAGCAAAGAAAATAAATGATAGATTCTCGTGACAGATGCAAACAATTAAACATGATAAATGAAAGCTTGCAATGTACCAAACATGATAAAGATGAAGCATAATACAATGTACATAATTAAAAGTACAATAATTTTAGGCATGAAAATTGCACGATTAATATACTGCACCTAATACAATACTTTTTTCATCCTGAGCGAGAATATGGAAACGAGCAAAACAGATGAACAGATTCTCGTGATAAATGCAAACAATTAACATGATAAATGAAAGCTTGCAATATAACAAACATGACAAAAATAAAGCATAATGCAATGTACATAATTAAAAATACAATAATTTTTCTGAGTTCTTCAGGTCAAAGTTACAAACAGCAAAAATAAAGTTATTTTAACAGCAAAAATAATTAAAAGCACAAGGAACCAACTGTGCGTGTAAACCAAGAAAATGCTTTAAAAGAACAGCATTCCCCGTTATTGTTCATAATAAAAAGTCACAAGGTACGATAAAAGGTTCCATACAATCAATTTAGTACAAGTAGCGATGAAAGCGAGTTAAAAACATGCAGCATGTTGTAAACCCTGGAGGGAGAGAGGTTACTAGCACAAGTTATCCCTCAGCCATGATCCTCAGCATCAGGCTCTTGAAGATGGTATTCACAAAGGGTTAAACAACAGCAACAAGAGCACAATTGAATTTCTGACATGCATAAATAGTGAATAAACATACAATAATGATACAAAAGAATTATTGTTCTTGGCAAACATGTTGAGTAAAAAGATGCGTTTTTAGGCGCGACTTGAACGTGGCAAAAGTAGGCGCTTGGCAAATGTTATCGGGAAGACTGTTCCATAGGCTCGCAGCCGCTACTGCATAAGACCTGTCACCGTAAGTCACCATCGATGATTGGGTACAACTAGACGAGACTTCGAAGATGATCTTAAACCTCTTCCGGGCGCATACTCTTGGATCAGATTAGAGATGAATTCAGGTGCTGTCCCGTGAAGTGCTTTGTAAGTCAGCAACATGATCTTGTATGAAATTCTTTGCCGAACAGGGAGCCAATGAAGATTTTTAAGCGCAGGTGTAATATGCTGGTGCCGCGGAATTCTAAGAACAAGACGTACCGCTGTATTTTGCACTCTTTGAACTTTGATGATCTCTTGTTCTGGCAAACCAAATAGAAGCGAGTTGCAAGAATCTAGCTTAGATGTGACAAAAGCATGGACTAGCTTCAAGGTGACATCCTGTGGGAGATAATGGCGTAACTGACCAATTTTTCTGATGACAAACATGGCACCCTTGCAAAGATTGTTGACTTGGGATTTCATGTCAAGATTAGAGTCCATAGTAACACCCAGGTTTCGGGCTTAATTCGAAGGGTGAATTACAGTATCACCGATCTTTATGGAAGTTGACCACCACGTCTTGATGAACTGAGTGTCATCAGGCTAACACACACTCGATACCATGGGACTTAATTATTGCCTGAAGCGGTGCACTAAACAGTGTGAAGGCAAGCGGACCCGCTACTGATCCCTGTGGTACACCACTATCAAGATCAATAGGGTCGGATAGAACATTATCTATAGCCACAGATTGCGTTCTGTCTCTAAGATAGGATGCAAACCAGAGGCCAACACATTCCCGTCACTCAGTATTGTGTTATAAGCCGATCTAACAGTTGGTCGTGGTCTATCAGATCAAACGCTGCACTGAAGTCTAGTAGGACTAACACGGTTTCTTTATGTTCGTCCAAAGAGCGCAAAATGTCATTGTTGACTTTCAGGAGCGCTGTTTCGACACTGTGGAATGGTCGATATGCAGATTGCATTGTAGCATGAAGATGGTTCTCACAAAGATAGGCCTGCAGCTGCTGCATGGCAATCCGCTCGATGAGTTTCCCTAAAAAAGGAAGGTTTGATATTGGACGGTAATTGCCGAGGATGTTAGTGTACCATGTTTTGCTTCTTCAGGAGGGTATGATGCGAGCATGTTTCAATGCCGTCGGAAACTCTCCAGACAAGAGCGACATATTAATGATCTTAGTTATTGTCGGAAGCTGCTCGTTGAGGCACTGTTTGAAAGTATCAACAGGTAGTAGATCGAGAGGACAGGATGTGATTGAAGCTGATTTAATTGCTTCCAATACTGTCTCAACGGTGACCGGTTCAAACTCACTGAATGATGTGTTGCACCTCTCATTAATTTGAAAGGTGCTTCAGATGCTTCAAGTCTACTTTGCAAATTATTGACCTTGTCGTCAAAAAACTGAGCAAACGAGTCAGCCAATTCCTTCGGAACTACAACCTGCAGATAGGGCAAACTATACCTTTTTTTTTAATCCTGGAAATGTAACGAACACGTTGGCATACTTTTTGACGCGTTTTGATACTTTTCATATTTTGACCCCTGTATAAACCTTACCCCCTTAAAATATATGTTCCATTCCTTTTAGTAGACTTTTGATATGTTGTTTTAAAGGTATTCTCAATAGAATTCTGTTGGAATTGATTCTGTTGCAATAAGTGGTGGGTTAAGGCAGCATTCATTCTATTTTGACTGGCCTAATAGGAAAGGTCAGACTCTCTTCTTTGTACGCTTACATGCAATACATCACATTTTTGACTCATTTCTATCTCTGAAGGTGGAAGTGAGTCTCTAGTTTTTATTTGCCTTGCAGTCATAAAAGTATTGCATATTTAGTACATTAAAGACACGATCGGTGATCTACCCAAAAGACTAAAAATATATTGAAATTTGCAGGAATAGCTTAAAAGTGAATAATAAGTCTACAGGATTCTCATAAGTTATTTTTGCAACTGAAAAATTGACAGAAAGGGAAGAAAGCAGCAACGCTCAAAGATACTAATCTCCATTCCATTACGTGTTGTAGTAAGTATCCACACGGAGAGTATTAACTAAAATATCCGATTTTGTCCTAATTCGTTTGCTTTCAGTCTTATTACTTGTTGTGAATGTTAGGATAGCTATACTTGTTACAGACATGCAAAAATCTGATTTTTGATGATTTTATGATTAGCAAATCACTGATAGTGCCTTTAACAAAAGTGACCAATGGGATGTTCCTATGGACCCTCAAAATTTGTTTTCGCGCTGGTCGCTTTGCGCGTGGGAGTTTTTCGCCGAAATGTTTTGTGTCTGACTTTAAAATGCGCTTCTTTTCATGCCAAAAAATTAAAGTGACAGGAGGAGATTTTTTTAGGACACGAATTTCTCTGAAATTTCACTGGTTCGGTTGTTTTGAACTTGCCTGTTATCGTAATCATTCCCCATAGAAAACCATGCATAAATCATCGTCTTATTACATAAAGACTGCGTATTCGGCTTATTCACTTCAGGTATGATCTAATGGTAAACATTCCAAATATGTAAAAAACCGGGCTTCGAGAAAAATTGGGGGCCCTTCTTCCTTGAAATCTCCTCAGGTCGCTTTAAGTCGGCCAAGCCGTTAATGAGTTAATTAGTGAGGGTCCCATGGACCCCCCTCCCCGGGGACTAACGGAGGTCAGCTGAGGATATTTTTGAAAATACATATAAGTGATTATTAGTAACATTAAAAATAATTACTCCTTCATATGCTGAAAACAAACAATTTCATCGTGGATGTACAATGTTTATTGGAAAAAGACGTGTAGTTTACAACACCCGTAAAATGCACGATTCCCCAAACTGCAAGTTTTGGGTGAAATATATATAATTAGGGTCTTCTATAGTAGATATCAACATAAAATAAGTTTTCAAAAAGTTTGATGTAAGCGCAAGGCTCATTTGAGTTTTCCGTCTTTTTGCCCAATTTTCACGTGTTTTCAAAACAATATTTTGCCCCTAATTTGGAGCCCAAATAACAAATAAGTTAATTTTTATTGCTGATTTGGTGTTGTCTTATGACCCTTTACATGTGGTATAAATTTCGTGCAAAAATTCCCTCAAAAAAGTGGTTTTCTGCGGATGCTCCCCTCCCCCTTGGGCATTAACGGGACTGAAAACCACTTGGTCACTTTAAATGTTAAACGACAATGACTCATTTGTTTACAACATAATGTGTGACTATAGAACGCCTAGGCACTTTAGGGTAACTGATAATAACTACTACTTTCCTTTTGATAACTAGGAAATAATAGGTATTTGACTCGGGGTAACATTCACTATTATAGCATTAACGTGCTGCATTTGTCCAAGACAAAGGTTAACATGAAAAGAGGCATTGTGAGTGTTCGATCAAGCTGCATAAATTCTGGAAGGAATTGCAAATTAAAAGGGTTATGGTTGGGGACCAATCAATATTTGGATTTTAGGTTTTTATATTTGTAAGGTCCAGTTGCAATGGATTTCAATGTACTGGATTTAAACTTTAAACTCTAGACATAATCTTAATTTGTTGGTTAGTTATATGTTTGCTAAAATGTATGCGAAGAATGAACCAATAATTAAATAAAATCTATGGACTATGGAAACAGTCTAGCGAAATGTGTCAAACCTTCTTATAAGAAAAACCTTCTTGTAAGACAATGCTAACAGATAACATGTATACCTGTAGGCGATTTGATTTCTTGTGGATTTACCTTTGACATACTGTTTCATATAATTATCTTTTTTATCATTTGGTTTTAACAGAGGGAAATAGGTAAGGAATAAGTAGTTGTAATGTCTTTTAAATTTATGCTCTTTTATATAGTTGTAAACCACCTATACTGAGTAACGATGGCTTTCGCAGCGACAATCTTAATGAACATAATTCTCTTGAGCATTCGTTCTCGTGTTGACTTTTCTATCTGTAAACGTGTTGGTCAAATGATACGAGTCCTTCGGTGTATCGACATGGTCTATGTCTGTATCGATTGAGTATAGCAGATGTGTCAAGTAAACATAGCTCGAAAAAAATCCATTAATGGTCACACAGGTAAGATATACATAAGAAAGAACATTCGGAAATAGGCTATGGCTCGTTAGGGGCAAATTGGCACTTAATGTGTGTGTTCGCTCGTGATATAAGCCATATACTTAGATGATGAGCCATTTACACGTTGATCAGAACACTAATGGATCTCAAGCAATAAACCGTTTCACAGGTCTTGTCGCATTGGCAGATTTGTGGAAATTGGAAGAATAATATTTTACTGTGAATCAGGCAGCTGATTCTATATATTATCACTATCAAAGAAGATTTAAGATTTACAAATCTTGTTTAAATATGAAGTCGAATACTCAAATATAGTTGTGCCAATTCCACTTTTTACTTAATTTTGTATGAGCGTCAACGAACCTCTTTGCACTGGAACCTAGTGACGTGGAACACATGCATGATAAGTCACTCAACCTTCAGTTTGACTTATAAATTGACTCATTAAACTTCTATAGGAATGAACTGATCTGATTTGATCACGCACGTTTGAACACGTAACGTTGGAACACGTTCTGAGTAATAGAGTTATGATTTTAGATTCCCTAAAAAGTCCTTGGCCTGAGGCGTCAATCATTGTTTTTTGTGTTCATGACTGAATGTCGAGTTGTTGTAAGTGCAGAACAAATTATCTATCGGTTTGAAATATACCTTTCACACATTTTGAGAAATTACGACATTAAATTTTCATATATAGCAATCTGGAATTGATTTCAAGTAATTACGATAAAGAACCGTGATTCTCATAAGAGTACAAGGTATTCAGAGTACAAAGTCCTATTTTTCGTACGTTGTTTAACTTCTTAAGACCTAACTGAAGGGAACATACGCGCACACCATATACAGGTTCATACGTATTTTTAATTCTTCGGAGTTGAGGTAAGTAACTCTGATGCCGAATCAAATGCTACAGTACACCTTACCATCAAGTTTCAAAGTCATTTCAACATTTTGTCTTATATTTCTGTTTTCTTTCCTGTAGTTTTAATGGTTTTTTTAGATTAAAAACATAACACATCAGGAAAGCGAACTGGGCCTTGCATATTAATTAGGTAATTGGCCGAAAAGAGTCAATAAACAAGAGAATTAACAAAAAAAATAACCATAATGGGTAAAGTTTGATCACCAATAACCCCTTCATAAATACTCAACATGTGTGGTGGCTGAAAGAAAGCTATTTAAAATTTGAAATGTAAGTTGTAAGAGGTGTTTGGTTTGGATGGTATGAGCGAACAAGTTCCCTATTTTTGTCTGACCAAATTAAGATTACCAAACACCCTATAGGGCTTACAAATCACCAATTTAGCTCTCATATCTGGTGCGGACTGAAATATCATCGTGAAACGTAAACCCACTATCAGTGATGCACCCAAAATAGTTTGTAGAATTCACGTAAGTTTTTTTTTTCCAAATGCAAAATGGCCACAAAATGAAAAACATCCTGGTTCCAAGATGAATGCTCAGCCTAAACTGCAGGGTTATTTAGGCTATACACTGATATTGTCATTTAGTCATAGGTCATTTAATCGAGACGAAAACTTTATAATTAAATAGGTCTATGTTTTAAACTTGATTTAATTTATGTTGATTCTCAGTTGTAATTTTTAAAAATAAAAAAAAATATGGTATGTCATAATGTGAGCATACACAATCCTAAACATGAACATTTTGATAAACATTTTTATTTGCACCATAACATTTCCATAAAGGTTCCATAAAGTTTGGAACGTTATGGCGTTAAGCGTAAACACTAACCCATTCGAATGAATAATATTTTAAAATTAAAAACAATATGGTATGTCATAATGTGAGCATTACACATCCTACACATGACATTTTGATAAACATTTTTATTGCACCAGAACATTTCCATAAAGTTTCCATAAAGTTTGGAACGTTATGGTGGGTCGTTAAGCGAGTAAACACTAACCATCGTGAATGACATTGCTTTTATTGTGAAGGCTAATAAAAGGGCGCTAACACACGGGACACTTGTCGAAGGTGTTTTTTATTCAACGTTCGTTTTTATATATGAAGATTTTTTTCATTTTAACAAACCTAGACATTGAAAACGATGAGTTTTTGTCCACTTTAAAACAAAAAAATTATTTTATTCGATTTTATGAAAAAAAAAAAAGAATTATGAACCTTTGGAATGCAGAACCTTCTATAATACAACTCTTTGGAACACTGGATTGCTGGAATATCAACATCTTTTCTACAATGTCACGTGTTCAAACTTTTGGAAAAAATACCATTCGGAACATCGAATGGTGCGCTGCTTGGCTGTCTTTGCTTTGGGGAATTGATAGCAATTTGATTGCATGAGTTAACTGCCTTATAAATTCATTATAGTCAATTTCATCTGCTTCAAATGGCACGTTGGTCACTCCAAGCCTACCATGATAGTGATTAATTCTGTATAACGAGTAAAAACAAACAAATTTTTCCCACGAGGAAAAAGTTCTAAGAGTAGTATAGTAATTGCTTTTCGTTGGCTTAAAGCCCAACGGAAATCACAAATATTGGTGTAATGCCGATGGATAAATGCTGTTTTGCATTAAAATCGTACAAATTGGTGTGCAAATCGTACAAACGCTAAGTGTCTTGTGGTATGGCTCGGTTGCCTAGGTGGCCTTAAAAAGGTTATTTCCTGGTGCATGTCCTACGCATGCATACCGTTTATCTACTTCGTTTGACATCACTACGTATTCTGAACATCACTGCAATCTGATTTTGCTTTGTATATCGTCCATTTTTGGTTGAAAGTTGAAAGTTATAAGTTCCATTATTTGTAATTTATTTTTAATTCGCTTTTTAAATTATGGTTTCAATCCACCCCACGCCACCTAAAAATTGTTTTGATTTTCAATGGATAAAAAAAACATTAGCAATCTCTTGAATGAATTGGACTCTTCAAAACTTAACACGAATAATATCTCACCTAAGCAGCTATAACCTACCATTATACCGCTTTACAAGTGTGGCAAAGTATACATTAACATATAAACCTGTGGCACCTTCACGTATCAATCATGGCGAGTTTCATGCGCTGTATATCGAGTTTACCCCGCTATAAATGTCGAGTTCACAGCGCTGCCTATCCAGTTTAAACTCTATGTGCCGAGTTTCATAAATCATGTACAGAACTAAATCATGTCCAGAATAAATCTGCCGAGTTTTAAAAAACTGGACATTGATTTTTTTCAACCTGTGCCAAGAACCTGATTTTTTTCTCAAATGAGCAAACTCGAATGATTTTGTTCTCAACATGAGCTAACGCACATGATTTTTTCTCAACATGAGGCAACTCGACATGATTTTTTTTATTTTTTTTACATACACCAAAAAATCATGACGGTTTCATTAGTTGAGAAAAAAATTATGTCGAGATTTTGAAACTGGACATGATTTATGTCAAACTCATAATATAGAGAGCAAAACTCGATGTATAGAGGCAAAACGGGACATTATAGCGCGGTAAACTCGACATAGTAACGCTGCACACTCGAACATATGGGGAGGAAAACTCGATACACGGCGCGTGGAACTCGACATGCGCGGGAAAAAACTCGACATGATTTGATAGTGGAGCGTAAAACTGGACATGATTTATGTCAAACTCACCATATAGAGACACAACTCGATGAATAGAGGGCAAACGGGACAGATAGCGCTGTAAAATCGACATATAACGCTGCACACTCGACATTGCGAGGAAAACCGATACAAAGCGCGGGAAACTCGACATGCGCGGGAAAAACTCGCATATGTGATTTACGTGGGAGTTGCCATATAAAACCGTACACTGTTACAGTGCCGGTGTAAAGAAAAAATGAGTGTCCCCCAAAGAGAGAGTATCCTAGCTACACATAACAATACATTGTACGGATAAACCGTGACTTGTAGACGAGGCCATGTGGGTACAGTGCTGAAAAAAAATCGCGTGAATGACATAGGGGCGTATCAGGCAGCAAAATGTACTTTTGAGATATCGCAATTGAACAATTTTTGATTTTTGAATCAAACATACAAAAATCTGAATTAAACTAATATGATCATGATCATGAAGTAATGTGAAATAATAAACTTAAGTTTGTTAATAGCATAAATGTAAACACTGGATGAATAGTAATTAATTGTAATTAGCCGTAAACTGATATGCCAGTATGTCTATTATTAAAATCAACCTTCCCATAGAAATAAGTGCTTACGCCATGATGACTGTCGTATGCGATTTTTAAAGAATTACTTTCTGTGTAATTTCACACTGATACGCATTATGGCCATTCAGTATTCACGGGAAGTAAATTATTGCACTATGCCTGATAGAGCATTTAGAAATCCAATACCAGTGATTTGCAAGACAAATAAAACAAGGAGTCTACAAAATATATGAAATGCTTTAATGCATCAAGTATTAACTACTAGCAGCGTATAAGTTACATGGTTATTACTACTGGATCAACTGTAATTAAACATGTTACCTGTCATTCATATAATGAAAGGTTAAATTGCATGTGATTGAATTAAGAAATTACAGCAAAAAATGTAAATTTTCTATGGATTAACACATTGTTACTAAATTAAATGATGTCCTGTAAGTTTTGATTTTGGTATATGCTTGAGAATTACGTTCAACACTGTATGTATCTTAATAATACATGATTATCATAAACATTACATCGAAGTATACCGGTAAATACGGGGAAATGGCCCCTAAATCTAATATAAAAATATATTATATCCATCTTTTTGGCATTGATCGTTTAGATTTGCCTCTAGGGACGTTAGGGATATAGGAGAGATATTGGCTGTTGATATTGACTGACATTAGTTCACTTTTGTTAAAATTAACGTTAAAACATGGAATCGCAATATTTCTTACTATTCTGAAATCCTATTAATAGCTGGTAAAGTATCATGAGTGTTTGCAAGTACATTTTAGTTACATCAATTTAACCTGTATGTACTGTGTTAACATCAATTATGTTAAACCACTTTCTAGTTAGGCAATATATTCTAGACAGATCATATTGTGTGCTAATTACAGAGTTAGGTTAAATTGATTAGTTTCATCAGGTCTGGGATACTTGGCTTCAGATAATTGTGAAACTTGTGGAAACAATATGCAGATTTTGGTTCACTAAGTGTCGGCTTATTTGAGCAAAAAGTACTCACTGAATCAGCATCCAGTTGTGATATTTCGTACAAAAAAAAAAAAAAAAAAAACATTTTGTGATCCAGTGGAACATATCTTTGTGCATACACAATAACTGCATTGGGTCATATTCTTTGTGAACTCTTGGGATCAGCTCCTTTCTTGCTGTCTTATACCCACAGCAGCTAGGAGGACGAAACAAGTCTCCTAACCATGCTACCGTTCTATATATCACCAGCATAAGGCTAGAATTCCTTCTCCCTGACCGTGGTTAGATTCAAATAGTTAGGAATGCCCAGTAATGGAATGACGAAGAATTGTTAAAAACCAATGCAACATCAGACTGGGATATTGTATTTTTTATTTTAATCAGGGCACCCATTACAAAAAGGTTTATGTCGACAACTTGTTAATCTAGTCAGGTAGTTGAAGACGCACGATGCTATTTTATTTGCCCCACGCTTCCCCTCATGGGACTACCAGTAGCATCTACATTGCATAACGTCGAGACGGGACATTATAGCGGGTAAGCGTATCTCATAGAAGATTTCACGTCTGTGCGATTTAATTTGGGAAGTATATAAGCTGGCCTTTGCTCTTTGGTAAATCAACAGTAACCGCCACTATTCCTTATTGTCCCAATCTCTCTTTTTGATGTATGATTTTCAAAATCCTCGCGCAACTCTTCTTTCTCTTGGTCTGATGCCTTAAACTTCTCAACACGTTTGTAATATGAATCAGTCATATTAGTAATATTAAGTCCAGGCCCGTAGCCAGGATTTGTTCTGGGGTGCGGATTTTTCAAAGTAGACCCTTTTTTCCCAAAGTGGACCTTTTCCACAATAGAGGGTGTAAATTTGGCAAAAGTGAGCCTTTTGCCCAAATATTGTCCTTTTTTGACAAAAAGCCGACTACCTCTATTTTTCTACCTCGCTTCGCTCGCACACATCAATTTTGTGGACCTTTTTAGATTGGAGATTTGGGGGGCGGGGGAGGTACATCGAAGCCCCTGGAGTACGGCCACTGTGAAAGTCCCTATATTACTATAATAACACTAAATTAAATAAAAAATCGTAAATGAGTTTATCTCTCTGTGATTTTTCCTGATGAACCATGTGATACGGACATCTAGATATACAAAACTGTACATGTTAATGGAATATCATATGTATATACATAAAGGCGTATAATGATACGCAAATAGGAAGCCGGCATAGAATAGTGTAGGCCGTTTGTAAGAAAAGTGTATAGACATAAGGAGTATCATCATACGTCTGTATGCTATTTTGCAGTTGAGGTGGTTTTGCTGATACGCCCCTATTAATTAGGGCATAACTAATTAAGTAAATTTGAATTATGATCTGAAATTCGTCAGAATGACAGACCTTTTTCCTAGATTAATGAAATCCATTTATCTCATTTTGCTCAAATTGCACATACAGCCCACTATGTCTATCCAGCGACGAAATGATGCATAGAGCACTCAAGGGAGAAACAATAGGCATATGGTGGTAGGACATCATAGTCGAAGTCACACGGCTACTGTATTTCATGATACTGTTGTAACGAAACTGAGTCGTCCCCACTGAGAGTGTCCTAGTACCATAGCAACAGTACGAATAAACTGTGACCTTGTAGACGAGGCCATTGGGTACAGTGCTGAAACAAATGAGGCATACAGCACCTCAATAGAGAACACAATAGACAGGTGGGTGGTAGGACATTCAGTCACAACGGACACTTTAGGTATGGACACCTGTGTGGCAGGAGCTATTGGTCCTTGGGACTCATAACTACCTATAACGGTGAAGAAATAGGAACTCGATTGTCGTATGGGCCCGGGACTATGGGTCCAGGCGGACCATTATCCTTTTACACCGGTATCAAAGTGATATTCCTCTAAGGAATTTCCACTGCATTGCGCGTTACAATTCGTAGTTAAAACTTCATGGACGCGACTTGGTTTTGAGTGTTTTGTTTATTGCCATTTCCTGATTGCTTCGTTTCGAATCTGACCCACAAGAAATAGTCCATCTAGAAAGGACTCTCGTTTTCCCACTGACCGAGCCACCGAGCGAGTAGCGCGCTCGCGCTCCGCGCTCGATGGCTCGGTCACGGGGGGAGGACACAGGGAGGAACGAGGCGTCCCCCTCCCCCCCCCTTTTTCCCCCCCCCTCCCCTCTCCCTTTCCACTTCTAGATGGACTAACAAGAAATAGAAGCTTTGAACACGAGATTGCTAATATCTAAGAACAAATATCCGGGTAAATATATCCCGGAGGTTAGCCGGAAAGGTAATTATGAAAATAGCGCTCTTCGTATAAAACATCTCACCGATGATTGAAAGTCCTTCTTTAAAAGTGTATTGGTAATATCGCTTACACATACAAGTTGAGTTCCCCCTTGGAAAAATAGGTATATTTTAACTTGTTTAATTCAATCATAGTAGTAACGGTGAAAACTGAGCTTTTTGATACATTTTCTAATATTAAGTCCAGGCCCGTAGCCAGGATTTGTTCTGGGGTGCGGATTTTTCAAAGTAGACCCTTTTTTCCCAAAGTGGACCTTTTCCACAATAGAGGGTGTAAATTTGGCAAAAGTGAGCCTTTTGCCCAAATATTGTCCTTTTTTGACAAAAAGCCGACTACCTCTATTTTTCTACCTCGCTTCGCTCGCACACATCAATTTTGTGGACCTTTTTAGATTGGAGATTTGGGGGGCGGGGGAGGTACATCGAAGCCCCTGGAGTACGGCCACTGTGAAAGTCCCTATATTACTATAATAACACTAAATTAAATAAAAAATCGTAAATGAGTTTATCTCTCTGTGATTTTTCCTGATGAACCATGTGATACGGACATCTAGATATACAAAACTGTACATGTTAATGGAATATCATATGTATATACATAAAGGCGTATAATGATACGCAAATAGGAAGCCGGCATAGAATAGTGTAGGCCGTTTGTAAGAAAAGTGTATAGACATAAGGAGTATCATCATACGTCTGTATGCTATTTTGCAGTTGAGGTGGTTTTGCTGATACGCCCCTATTAATTAGGGCATAACTAATTAAGTAAATTTGAATTATGATCTGAAATTCGTCAGAATGACAGACCTTTTTCCTAGATTAATGAAATCCATTTATCTCATTTTGCTCAAATTGCACATACAGCCCACTATGTCTATCCAGCGACGAAATGATGCATAGAGCACTCAAGGGAGAAACAATAGGCATATGGTGGTAGGACATCATAGTCGAAGTCACACGGCTACTGTATTCATGATACTGTTGTAACGAAACTGAGTCGTCCCCACTGAGAGTGTCCTAGTACCATAGCAACAGTACGAATAAACTGTGACCTTGTAGACGAGGCCATTGGGTACAGTGCTGAAACAAATGAGGCATACAGCACCTCAATAGAGAACACAATAGACAGGTGGGTGGTAGGACATTCAGTCACAACGGACACTTTAGGTATGGACACCTGTGTGGCAGGAGCTATTGGTCCTTGGGACTCATAACTACCTATAACGGTGAAGAAATAGGAACTCGATTGTCGTATGGGCCCGGGACTATGGGTCCAGGCGGACCATTATCCTTTTACACCGGTATCAAAGTGATATTCCTCTAATTGGAATTTCCACTGCATTGCGCGTTACAATCGTAGTTAATAACTTCATTGTAAGCGATTGGTTTTGTAGTGTTTTGTAATTGCCATTTCCTGATTTCCTTCGTTTCGAATCTGACCCACAAGAAATAGTCCATCTAGAAGGACTCTCGTTTTCCCACTGACCGAGCCACCGAGCGCGTAGCGCGCCTCGCGCTCCGCGCTCGGGGGCTCGGTCACAGGGGGGATGGACACAGGGAGGAACGAGGGTCCTTCTAGATGGACTAACAAGAAATAGAAGCTTTGAACACGAGATTGCTAATATCTAAAACAAATATCCGGGTAAATATATCCCGGAGGTTAGCCGGAAAGGTAATTATGAAAATAGCGCTCTTCGTATAAAACATCTCACCGATGATTGAAAGTCCTTCTTTAAAAGTGTATGGTATATCGCTACACATTACAGTTTGAGTTCCCCCTTGAAAAATAGGTATATTTTAACTTGTTTAATTCAATCATAGTAGTAACGGTGAAAACTGAGCTTTTTGATACATTTTCTAATATCCACGTGATACTTTGGGTCAGTGGTCTTGTCTATATAAACTTTACATAATATACATATCTCCAACCCATATTAGTGTAAAACATAGACACGAACGTTGGAAAAATATTGTATTTTAAAGTTTAATCAAATTAGTTTCACTGAATATATCACCGAATGTCTTTGAAAAGCAGCTGTGAAAGATGAATGATTTAGACGTGTAAATAGAGGGTAATTTTCCAATATCCGTGGCATCCATAATTTGTTTTAACTTCTAGAATTCCATAAATTCTATAAATATCTGATCACATTAGCGTTAACAGAATGATAATCTATCATTGTAATCCAGATTTTTTATTTGTTTGTGTAGTTGTCATTGTGCATCACATGATATGGATAGAAACGCTTTGTGCGTTCAGTGACATACGCTATAGTAATGCGTCGTTAGGTTGAGTTACAGGCTATCTCCATTTTAATATCAACTGACATAGACAGATTCCTAATGTAATGCATGTAAATTACCTTTTTAAAATGTATATCGGCTCTGGATCACTCCTCAGAGTAAGAGCAAAATGAGTATGAGAAATACCCGAATCCATATCCATTTATTGTGAATATGAGTGAGAATGCATCTTTGAGACATCGTCGAAATTGATAAGAAACTGACGCCATTATGTCTCATGTAGGAATGTCTTTTAATGTCTAGTCCGGATAATTATTTTAAACTGTTTAGTTGAGGATGTTTGAATAAAGGCTTGCGTATTTCCGAGGAAAATAAACGAAGATATGGCCTAATTATTTCGACCCTTCTTTGGCCACCAATCAACACATATACAAGACGACTGGCATCGTACCCCATGATTTTGGCACAAATCATAATTTTTAAAACGATAACAGTAGTGACTGTCAGCCTCATTCCTTCGTCGCCTGAGTGCAGGCCAATTCTATATGTGATTTTAATCGTCTTGTTACACTGGGTTGTAAACATGAGCAGAAAATATCTTTTCCGAGCAGCATCCGTATTATAAGGTTGACTGCAGACCTCTGGTGAATACATCATCAGAACAAACTAAACAGTTATGATGTTCAGCTTTATATACACACAGGAAATTAACAAAAAGCACGATAATAAAGGGAAAAGCAATAGGTAATGACAAAAGTATTACCCGGTCATTGGTCGGAGTACGTCTGAATAATCTACCCTATTTCCACTCCTTTGTCCCTCGTGAAATTGTTTGGAGCATCATTCGTCTGCAGAGCGATCACAGTTCCATCCAGTCACGGCGGTCATAAGTCATTGTTAACGGTTGCCTTTTACTTAGCATGTTGGCCATGTCCCCCAAGGAGGCACTGAACTTATTTTGAAGAAGAGTATTTGTTTCCGCCCGGGTATTCTCCTGCCATAAGTTCGTACAACAGTGCAGACTTTAAACAGGTTTGCCATCAGGCAAGCGGAGTTCTATGCCCTAAGAATTTCAGTAGACGAGAACTGGCTCTCTCAACAAGGGGTGCAGCAGTTCCTGTCAGATTGTAGATTTTGGCATTTGGTACTCTGTCTACTCTTTTGATGTTCAGCATAATACGGTAGCAGGATGTGCCAAATGAGTTGATTTTATTTTCCATGTTCTTCGAGATAATCCATGACTCGCAGCCATATAGCAAAACTGTGACGCAGATTGTGTAAAACAGTTTAACTGTGGTGGAAATTGGTATTGTAAGACTTCTCCATAGATGTTCTAATTTCCAGAAAGCTGTCCAAGCAAGAACTTTCCTTCTCTTCAGGTCGCTAGCACCGGATCTCATCATGGAGCTTCATGTTGTATTTGAAGTTGGTCACATGAGTAATGGAGTTTCCATTTAATGTAAAGGAGGCTGAGGTTCATAATTGATGGTCATGTACTCTGTATGTACTCTGTCTTGGGTGCACTTACAATAAGACCAACATCTGCTGCTGTATCTGCAGTCCTGGATAGCTGAGAGTGGAATGAGGGATCTATCGTCAGCAAAGTTCAAGTAGTTAGCAAACTTGGCTGGATGTCGTCTTAATTGACGAGGACAAGTTACAACGCGGCAATGGCGATAAAGAGGAAGAAGCCAGTGTGTCACCCTGTAGAGCTCCAGTTGTTACATCGAAGAGTTCAGAAATACGTCCGTCAACCATAACTGAGTTGCTGGAGTAATAGAGTAAATGTATGGCGCTGACCAATGTCTTGAGAACATCACTGCTCTATTGATGGAATCAAATGCCTTCTTGAAGTCAACAGTCTTCTTGAAGGTGACATTCATGGGGAGTTGATATTCTTTAAAGCCATAATTTTTCTCAGAATGTGTATTTGCTGTACACAGCCGCGTCCCTGGACTGGGCTAAAGCCAGCCTGGTTGTTCTGCTCATAAAGATACGATGAAAGCATCCCCACAAAGACGTAACATTACCTCATTTGAAATACATAAGACATAACTCCTTAACCCTTTGGACCCTGGCAAGTTCTGTATACGTTGTAACACATAAGTCAGTGGCTTTAGATGTGGCCTGTTTGCAGGTGATTTGGAAAGCCATCTAAAACACCAACAAGGACTATAGGCTTGTTTCGACTCATTTAAATGCATTGGTCATACCTTCTTGAAGCAGAAATTGACAGATAGTAATTATGAACGGGGACTCTAGTCCGTTAGTTCTCAAAGGATTAAAGCTATCTCAGGTACCGTTTCATTTTCGATATGATACACGACATCTTGGCATTCACTGAACCAATAAAGTCCCATTTTCCATGGCACCAGTGTATTTCGAAAATACACCTTTTGTTTTTTTAGTGTGTATTTGATACCTAACAGACACACCAATTCATGTCAATACAGACAATGATTAGCTCATTGAAATGTGTAATCGTTAAAGTGAGTATTTTACGCTCATAGTGACCGTATGTGCCAACACGCAACCAAATCAGACAGAAAACTCAAACGACATTGACACAAAGAAAACTAAGATAAAAGACATACGGTATAATCATTTGCTCCTATGTCACCTCATATCATTCAAACTTTGATTATCGGTAGATTAAAAAGAATCCGATGGTCCTTTGAGTGATATCATCACCAACATCATCATGACACGATCAATCATCTGCATTCATTCCAAAACCATTTGGTCTTGAGGTGCAGTGATTCATGAGCTTGAAAAACCGGCAAGTCACATCTATTTGGCAAACGTGTATTATCAATTAATACAGTTAATAGTATCCAAGTAAGTTTCATCTGTGAACATTTTTTAAAGAAGCTGATTTCAACTGATTTTGGTAGGTATGGTTGTCAACATTTACCAAAAAAAGTGAGTTATCGTAGGGGGTGGGGGAAATTAGTTTTCGGTAGTCAAAGGTCAATAACAGGGGTCAAATTTTGAAATTGATCCAATCATGTTAAAAAGTATACCAAGTTAATACTTTAATCATAACGATTCCAAAAAGGTATAGTTTGTACTATCTGCGGCCGAAAATTTTGGAGTTATAGGCTAAAAACAGCAAAAAATCAATAAAAAGGATCATTTTCAGTTGTACAGGGGTCAAATTTAAAAATTACTCCGATTGGACAAAAAATGGTGCAAATTATAGATGGAGCTCATAGGATAAAAATACGGAATAGTTTTGAGTGGTAAGGTTTTGAGAAATCAGCTTCTTTAAATTTTTTTTCACAGATTTGCTAAGAATATTTTTACTTGAGTTACTGTATATTATTAACCCACAAGGGACTCTCTCATTAAATTCTAGTAAGAAGTTGACATCACAACAATTACATTAAACTTAGAAAATCGGTTGTCTCACTTTCAAGTATAATTTAGATTGGTTGATTTCTCACTGATGAATTGAATATTTTTTTTTTTTTTGCATGCAGACGCGATGAAAAAAGTTTTATTTCTTAAAAGTCTTACGCGTTTCTAATTTCTAATTCTGGTCTTGAGACTGAATGCCGTACTCGACATTATAATGCATGATAATCTGACCGTGTTGGAATTATGTTAAATACATTACAAGTAAATAAGTTAACTCTCTCCCTGCGGATGACGAGTGCACTCGACACACGCATTAAATTTGTTTAATTTTGGGTTTTTTTGGTTAACCCTCGTCTACCGAAGGGGGGGTGGTTACCACCCCCCCTTCAGGTTTTTTTCCCGGCTTGCTAAAAACCCCTTTTTTGGTGCAAATTATTTCATGTATTGTCAATTGTCATGTTTCCGCGCCTTTTAATCCAAAAACAAACATCCACCGGGGTATAGGTAAGATACAGAGTGATCCCAAAGTGATCGATAGGGGGGGGGTGGTAACCACCCCCCCTCCGGAAGAGAAGTACCAACATGCCTAACACAACCAGGAACATCACAGATACTTGATTTGGTACCAATAGATAGCTATGGTCCTCCTCTTTCCATTGATACCAAAATGAGTACCAACATGCATAGCATTACGTCACAATGACGTCATAAAGTTTGCATGTCAGCAAAACTGCCATTTCCATAGACACACACAGTGAAAAATTCAATTTTTCGCCAAAAAAGGTTAGGAAAATCAGATTTTCATGCGGTTTTTGACTCTACTTGATGGGAAATGACTAGTTTTTACTATAATGACTCTTCATTTTAGAGCTATAGAGCTAGGGTGTTTGAGTCGCTAAAATTGCGAAATATCAATTTTCCACCCTATATTCAGTATTTTCGTACTTTCACTCCACATATCGTCATGGTGACGTCATAATGAGGATGTTAGTACTTATTTTGGTACCAATGGAAAGAAGAAACTCTAAGCTATCCTTTGGTACCAAATTACAGGAATCGGGTGTTCAGTAACGAAAATCACAGGCAATTTTGTTACAAAAAATGGCTCAGGTAGACGAGGTTAAACATATTTCAAAATTATTTATTTTCATGGGCATATTCAAACGTCAGCCAAAATGCATTGAAATGTGTCCAAACAAGCCCTAGTCGTTTTTGTTTTTGTTTTTTGTTTTGTTTTTTTAGATGGTTCCCCAAATGACCTGCAAAAATATTGGGCAAACCGTCTCAAATGTCAATGACTGATGTTTTTATGTGATCACTTATTCACAATTGCCCAGCACGGAGAGAGATAAAAATCAAAGTTGATATGATAAAATCATACCTGATGTGTAAAAGCGGACCCGTCTACTTACCTTCATACCTACCTTAAATGGCAAGAAGAAAAGTGAAATTTTGTGCGTCGATTACAGGGACTCTGTAAACAAAATAAAACTGATAACTCTTTCATTTGAGAAAGTGTTGGCCGAGACTTATGTAAGACACCCCGAGTGTATCGCAATGTGTTGAATTCTAGATCGATAAGCCGTAACAATGGTGCGTTAAGTAAACGTCACACGAGGAAAATCTATTAGGTATCCATATGAGGAAAACCGAATGGCGTTTTGGAAGGAAAGTATGACGTTTGCGTATTTTAATCCAAATCACTTACGTTCTAAGTAGTTGAATTATATGCAGAGACTAATGGATCCTTGGGTATTTTTATAAATCTTGTAAAGTTGAAGAGCATAGGAATATTACCCTCGGTTATGATGTATTGCAATAACAACTGTATATCCTAATTTCACAGTTTGGTTGAAATACTTTTACTTGCCATGTTTTTGGTCATTTTTCGCTACTTTAGCGTATTGAAAGAGTCTTCCTCCGGAATACCGGTAATGATGATTGCCTGCCCTGAAAATATTCGCATTTTTGTATCCGCTAAGCTGATTACCGGGGCTGATTGGGGGGGGGGGTGTTCTCAAAATAAATCACCATACGGGGACGTGCCACAGACATTGGTCTCATTTTCTTCTGTATATCAATGACCTTTTTTCTTAGGTCCAATAGTGGTATTTTATAGCAATGGTGGGTGTTTTTTTCAAAATTTTCTCAAATTTGTTGAAAAATTAGTACAATTTCTCATTTTTGGAAGCCAAAAGTTTCTAAAAAATTGTTGGAAAATTAGTCAAATTTCCTGAATCTGAAGCCATAAATTGTCCAAATCTCTTAGAATGTCAAAATTATGAGGAAAAAAATTACAAATTTGGGTTAAATTTGCGGGTAAATTTGGCCTAAGATTTGTATCTCTGGTACAGCTATGGGTCCTTTTTTGGCCACAAATGGTATAGCTATGGGTTCTACTTCCAGACAGGCACGTCCCTACCCAAACCAAACTTGAGAGCCCCTCCCCGAGCTGATTGGTTAGTGAGCGAATGTAAAATCTTTATTTTCATTGCTTTGTCTATATCAACCAACGTAAACATAATGCAAACGTATTCCCGATAAAATACTAGTAATGAGTAAAGAGAAGAGACTGAAGCCAACCATATTTCCTTGTTATTAAAACGTTTACGACTACAGCATACTAAACGCAAGGCTGGCATCATTGAAATCAATACGGAGATATTTTATTACTTGAATTAAAGTGGTAAGGGGAGGTAAAACAGATTGGTGGAATAAAATGATAAAGAGCTTATAAGGTTTTGGGTGATCATGCGTGAACACCGAATCTTATTTTATCTTTGCGTCAGAGTGATGCAACAACAAGACCTGTAATTCGATAGTCACTGTTGCATTTTTTGTTGCAGCACTTAAGGCAAAATGCACATGTCATAATAACATGGGCACCAATGGTTCAAAAAAAGGCAAAGAAATAAAGTGCCATTTGATGCTCCGAAAGAGTGCAAAGTAATTCTGAGAGGGCTTGTCTGATATGCATGAATTGGGTTATTTTTCCTTGTCGTGTTCGTTTCCACCTGAAAGAAATAATTTATTAAAGGAATTTTATTAAAGGATTGGTAAAAATATACTTGAATTCACACTCCCCTTAGCGTATTTCAAATGCCCACTCTTACCAGCCAATTACAATGCGCAACTTAAAGGCCGACTCAGAGATTTCCTGAGGAGGGCGCCCCCAATTTAAAAAAAAAATCGTGTTTTTTGCATGTACATAATGCTTGTCCATATACTAATCACTGTGTGAAATTGCTAAGCTTAAATCGAATTCCTTCATATAGAAAATCACAACTTTGTTATAAAATTCCGGATCCGGAATTTTTGTTATACACAGTATCCTATGGGACGTAATACTACACATAAATGTTTACTGTATCAAAATGAACAACCCGATTCATCTCAAATTTCGGAATTGTGCATTTTAGGTTACTATCTTTAGTTCTAGTTGACTATTTTTCATTATTACACAAAAAAATAATATTTCGAAATCTATGAGTCAGACTTTAAGTAGATAACACAGCACATACTTATTGATACGCGCATGGCGTATTTTTTACACTCAAATAGCCCAAGGAATTGTGAAAGCAGCTATAAGGTAAAATGAATATAATAGTAAAGAAAGAAAATTGAATTACGGTTATTTAATATCTCGCTCATTCATCTAGAAAGCGTTAATCAATCGACAAACAGAGGATTTTGGTAAACGGTATTGATTGTAGCTATAAAGCGTGTGTCTAAGCTGCTTAAATGGGTAGTGTTTGAATTGTTTTGATCGCATTGAAAATGGTTTATTTTGTTATTTGTATTACTGGTTCTAATTAATGTTCTTCAGCTCTCCCATAATTTATACTAAATACATCGCACATTAAATACGTAACAAGGTGATTATTATTATGCCTTGCACATAACTGGCTTTGGGCATATATTAGTCCTTTTGTAGTTCTCTCAATCCAGATAGCATTGAAATGGAAAACTTTAGTTTGCTGTCGATCGGAGCTTAGCAGTGTTTGTGTAGTACAATTTAAAACTGATAACCAGGCCCGTAGCCAGGAATTTATTCGGGGGGTGCGGATTTGGCAAAAGTGGACCTTTTGGTCGAGAAACAATTTCTTTCGGCTCGCTACGCTCGCCGGTTGCCCCAATTTTTTACCGTCGCATCTAAAATCTGAAGAGCGGAAGAGCGGGGGGGGGGGGGGGTTTCGGAGCAGCGAAACATCATCGGCGTTAACAAAACACTATAATAATAGCACTAATGCGTGCTAACCACTGTATTGATCAATAGTAGTCGGCTACCACAACCTTGCAAATGAAACGCGCAAATGTAAACACACCAAGCGGACCTTCAACAGGCCCAAGGCTATCTCAACATGAAATGACCTTTGTCATTTAGCTTGAAATGTTTGAATTATGTCATTTTTTTTGGTCATTTACGTCCTGGTAAATAATTCAACACACTTTACTTTACAGGTTACAATTATCTACAACCTAATTTTACTCGGCAACTTTCAATACAACCACAGGTTTATTTCAAAATACTAACAGGTTTAGTTTTAATTTATTTAATGTTTCAATCACACAAAACAAGCCTTAATCATGCCTACAACATGTCATATACTGACCCAGTTGTAATTGGTTCGGTCTGTTTTGGTCATAAGCACAGTAAATTATTCCGTCATGTGAGTGCAACAAAGTCGTAACTCTCATTACGCATACTTTGATTTACATTTAAAGTAATATTCTCAATTTATTGCAGAGTAATTAGGGTAATTGGCTCTATATATTTACGTGTAGATACAATTTTGTTGTACTCAAAATGGAATGCAACAAAGTTGAGTGCAACAAACTCGTAACTGGTCGATACGGCTTTGTTGCACTTAAATGCACTTTGACCTCTTGTGTAAATAAAAAAAAATCTCCAATATATTGTTTTATACTAATTTTGGAAACAAACAACCTTAATAACATGTAGTTACGACCTTCTCCCGCTCAAAATTACGCTACTTATTTGACAAAAGGAAATTAATACGCATAATTTAACATGTATTTCAGTAAAAGGAAACATTTATGGCATACTTTTTAGGCTAATTAGGTGTAGATACAACATTGTTAAATTCAAATTGAATTTCTGTTGAGTGCAACAAAGTCGTAACTGGTAGGTTCGACTTTGTTGCATTCAAGAGGTAAATTGTGTGTAGTTAGATGCTAATTAGCTAATAACTTCGGGGATATAAAATATTTATAATTATTTTTTTAAAAAAAATACATTTTCATCTCGTGTCTCCAATCGGTTAGGTATAGGCCGAGCTGCAGTCTTTTGAATCAAGTAGTCAGCTTTTGTCCCTTATCCATGGATTCCCATCTGAATGCACGGCGGCCAACTAAGAAAATGGCCCCCAAAATGATAAGGGTATATGCACGTTTATGTCAAATAAAGTGGTATCTTAAAGCCAGTGATAATGGCACGTTTTATTTAAAACACATTTTTTTTGCAAGATGTGGCATATTTTAGTCTACAAATATAGACAATACATTAAAACTCAAAAGATTGTCACTGATTTTTGTTATGAGTGATGAGGACGAAGAAACGTTCAAAATACATCGATGGTAAATTGTGGCTCAATTTTGTGGGGTTAAATAAAATAGCGTTGCATTTATTCTGCAGTCAATAGCCCGGTTTTCTTCTGGACACCGATTCCTTCGCTGAACGCCTTTCATTTTAATCATGTTAATGTGAATCCGTGGACAGAGCGCAAACTGACTTCTTGATGCAAACGACTGTAACTCGGTCTATACCTAGCCGACGTGGATGATCTTTGCCGCAAATTAAAGATAATGAACTAAGCTTTTAGAGATTTCCACATATGTTAGATATGTGTTACTTAAAAAATCAAAATGGCGGACACAATCAGGGTCAAGTTTTTTTGACTCACTCTGTATATACTCATGATAGTTCTTGATATGGTCTCAGATTGCCAGAACGGGCCTGGTTGATGCTTTGCGGTGTTAGAGTAGGTAAATGACATTGACAGTCCTATATCCAGATACTTTGTCGTTGCCCAAAGTTTCTATTGACAAATATTATTTTCAAATATTATTTTCGTATAGTTAAGCATTAGAGTACAGATACTATTGTTCTAAATGGTCTCTGGACTTTGTATTTAATTGCCTCCTGCTGATTGAGTACATTTAGCACAGGATCCTTCGTGTACGGTGGTCATTAAAAAGCTTTCATGAAAATGACATTATGGGCTATTTATCAATCGTTTATCTTAGTTTTACATGAATCTAACTGGATATTGCAAGATTTACAAAATTACGATATATAATTTGCTACGGGGTCTTCCTTGTTTGACATGTAAAACCTGTCACGTTTGTAAAGTGAGAAGTAGAAATCCGTCCCGTGGTTCCCCTTTCAGTAACCGCTCCCCAGTAGAGCTAATCTCTATACCACCACCAATCACTGATTTTCACTTCACTTGAACATCATTTCTCAAGTATTCCCATGACAAGAGGCCAGCGCAGCCTTCTCTAAGGTCTGCCTTGACTATAGCTTCATTTTCTAATGTAAAAAGTAACATCATTGTTGACATGTGTAACATTTGCGATGTCCTATGACTGCATGAAACCACAGAGGAACTGCTAGTCATCGTTCAACCATTCCAGGAATAGTCCCTACCCGAGAGAGAGAGAGACCACATCGACAGTATGGAAGTCCTATATATGTAGAGTCCTATTATTGCAGAGGCAACTTCAATGTCTGCTGACAACAACATCGAAGTCCTCACCATTGAGCTGAGAGCTCAGCTCTGTCATAGTTACATCAGTCTACAAACATCCATCAGTAGACTTCAAGCTCTCTCAATTCAATCTCGGAAATTCCACCAAATCTCAATTCTTCATTAACGATTTCAACAGCCATATTACCAAAATGGCTGTAGAGTGAATCATGAGCTAGCTTGATAAACCGGCAAGTCACATTTATTTGAGAAACCTGTATTATCAATTAACAAAGTTAATAATTTACCAGAGTTGTTATACTTGATATTTTCAATCATCCAAATTCTATTAAGAAGTTGACATCATGCCTATGCTTATAAATTCTACTGTGCCAAGGCCCTATTAAAATATAAAACAATGATTAGTAAAAATCGGTAAATTGTTGATTTGATTGATTCCTGGCTGAATTTGTTAATATTTCATGTTTCTTTCTGCATGGATAGCTAGATGAAAAACTTAAAGATGTGTGTTTGCTTAAAAGTGCAACGATAGATTTCATATATCAGGTGCCCCTAAAAAATCGAAAGTGCTGAAGTTGCCCTGGTGTAAAGCTTTCCATCAATAATATCTTTGGTAGTTTCTTTGGTATAAAAAGTGTGAAATTTCTAACTTCGAATAGGAGCAAATACGAAATTCAGCCTATGTTTTATATTGAAATATAAGCGAATCACAATCACCTTTTTTCTTTCTTTTAAGACATTTCTGTAGTCAAATACAAGGTAAGAAATCTATTGAATGTTAAATCTATATGAAATTACTACTATGACACAATACTGGGGTGTCTCAAAATCTCTCGTTGCACCTTAAAAGTCTTACGCTTATCAGATATAGTAATTGTATACATTTTTGATGGCGATATTTCTGGTCGCATTTAAAATTGAACATGTTGAATAAAATACCCCAATCTGTGTTATACCTGTCTAGCTGCTTATTATGAAATTAAGTTATTTACTATATAACTAAATAGGTATAAAGATAAAATCATGCCATGTGTGTATTACCGTACATATCTACCTACCTTCCTACGTACCAAAACATGGCAAGAAGAAAAGTGAAGAGACCGATATTATTTACAGCCTGACTCCAGAGAATGGAATAAAACCGTGACTTTTTCAATTGAGAACGTGTTGGCCTAAAATAACGTCAGACATCCCCAGCGTATCGCAATGTGTTGAATTCTAGATTGATAAGCCGTGCCAATGGTGCGTTAAGTAAACATCACATGGGGAAAATCTATTACGATTCCCCCTGAGAAAAAAATGAACGGTGTTTAAGAACGGGAAATAGGGTAACAACGTGTACGCTACTTTTAAGATGACTTTGGAGATATGAAGATTCCATATTTTAATCCAAATCACTTAAATTCGAAGAAGTTGAAATATATGCAGGGACTAATGGACCCTTGAGTATATTTGATAACTTTTGTAATGTTGAAGTGCGCAATGTATAAATCAAACTGGTTTATGTATCTATAGTGTTTGCACTTGATTCTGGCAAAATACACTAACAAATGGATATATTTTTAGTGATTCGGTTAAATGCCGGCAAATTGCAGCGATAATACAGTAAAATTTCAATGTATAACTATCAATGCAAAATTTGTGAAATTACAGGTTTCTCCATAAATATTCAGAGGCGTTAGATACTTTCCACTTTTTTTAAAAATAATATCCGTAAGAATAGTAATTTCTAATAATGTATTTAAAAAAGGTATTAACGCTGTATTCGCTGTGAGAATAAATTTGTGAAAATCACACTGAAAATTGTTAGCATCCATGAGCGCATGGAAAATAAAACACATGAAAACCACCTGGGAAAGTCGTTGTTATGTTTTTCGAATATTGAAATTGCTTTAATTTTAGTCTGACAGAAATCAGTGGCGTGCATTCCCAGGATCTTTTGATGTATCTTTACCCTGGCTGACTTGCAGACCAAACTGGAGGGGGGGGGGGGGTCGCGTGACCCAGCCCCTCCCCCCCCCCCCGGTGCGCACGTCATTGACAGAAATATATATGAAATCTCAGTGGATGGTTTTAATCACACTGAAAATACACTTAATTACACCGAAAAAAACTGTAAAGTACCTGGGTTTGTTTTAACGAGTGTCCTTGGATTACTACTCATAGCACAGAGCACACCACTGAAAAGTTTGTATTGAAACGTCTCCGTCGGTTTCTGCTATTTCTAGAGTTACAGAATAAATTTCATGGACTTGTTCTTATAGTAAGGCCAAAAATAACATAACATAGACTGTGTGTGATGATTTGATGCAGTAATGCATTATTAAAAAAAAAATCCGCCCGCCCTACCCTATTTTGCACTGGCCCGTTACTCCAATACAACATTTTTTTTGGCCTAATTACGTCATGCAAAATTCAAAGTGCCAATGTGGAATCAGATACTGGAAAGCAACCCTGTTTATAGCTGTGAGGACCAGAGTCATGGCTGCAGAGTCAAAGCTGAACTAGTACAATTAGTGGGTAGTGATTTGAAAGACCTTATAATGGGGCTTCTGTGCATTTATTTTTACATTTTACCTTATACTCTATCTTTCACAAATTAGCTGGAATCCGTATCTTGCTTTTGGAGTATTAGAGAATATATGACAATGACGATCTTCAATCGTATTTGTATTCGCTAAGATAAGTGGGTGAATGTAAACACGTTACTTCCTATTACGTTGTTTCTTATACTACTATATCAACTTACGTGGAACATGAGCAAACATTAAGCCATTTCCCGATAAGACAGGTTCGAAGAAAATCTAGCACACTAGGAGTAAGATGTAGAATGACAAATTTGTTTATTTAGAAATATAAACAACAAATACTTATTTGTACATATTCATTATACTTAATTCTATCCTACACACGCTCATTCTCGGAAAAGCAATCACATTTTGACTAATGCGTAGCAACATTAAAGAGCCTATTAACCCAGTTGCGATCAATGTCAGTTGGAGTATGAAACAGAAAAAATGATATAAATGCGTGAATACAGCTTATATGTCAGTTAACAATAAATTGGTCCTTTAGTATGAACTCTTTACGGGGTAACTCTTTTGACATGAACATAATATATAAAAAGCCTGGGTTGAGGGAAGCATCATTGCAAATTATCGTATCACACGGATGGCAAAGTGAGAAATAGCCTTTAAACAGAAACAAATGAGATTGGTACTCAAATGATCTAAATTTGATATACTAACATATTTGGAACGTCCAACAATTAAATTGGAGAAAATAATCAACACCCTCAAGAATGAAAACAATTTATGCTTAGTCTAGAAATGTCCACTCTATTGTGGGGATTTATGTCTAGATTTAAAAGAAGCGTCGCAGTTTAACATAATATGTCCTCCCTGCAACAAGTCGGCGTAACTTTACTAGGCTGGTAATTTACCCGGCAGTCTATTGTTTCTTACTCGGCAGTTAATTACTCAATGTGCTATATTGTCAGGTACAAAGATACTGTTTTGGTTGATTAATAGATACATTGAAGTTCAGAAATTATCACAATCAATTCTAATTTACTGCTACGAATTCAAAGTACGAATTTGATATCAGATGAAAGGCCCTGTTTTTCTCATTGTCGTTCTGAAATTTGAGCCTTCAAATCCATTTCATTCTCAAGATAAAAACAAAACAAACTGCCGTTTTAATGGTTAACCGTCACTATTAGTAGTACAGTATTGAATAGGACTTTTCAATATACGTTATTGCAAACCGCAAGTGTGTTTCACACGGTACTTGATGGGGCGTATGTGCAAGCGGGCACTGCAAAAACCGGGGTGTTAACTTTAACACCATGGGTGTTTACACCCATTAACACCATGGGTGTTAATTTTAACACCATCCCGGAGTCAATACGGGACCACACCCACTGGTGTAAGATTACACCATGTTAGTGTTCTATTAACACCAATTTGGTGTTACAATGTATGCTATGACACTGATTGGTGTTAATTTTACACCACATATGGTGTTAATCATTTTTTAACACTGCCGGGTGTAAAATTGACACTACTGGTGTAATTTAACACTCTCCTGGGGTCAATACGGGACCACTACCTCTGGTGTTAATTAACACCAAACTTTGGTGTTAACATTTATATTTGTTACATGTGATATTTTAGTAGAAAATGCTTGATTTTGTTATTTTGTGCTTCTTTTAAAACTGCTTGCCTCTCACAAATCATAAACAGAACACCAACATCCATAATTAAAATTATGCAGCATACCGAGTGCTGTTAAATCCTAAATTTCAACACCAGAAACTAACACGAACAAGCTTGACACCGACTTGGTGTTAAAAAAAAAAAAAAAAAAAAGGGGGGGGGGCATGTCAACCTAACAGCAACAGCGAATTCAAAACGGCATCAACTTCCGGGTGCTAGTCTGTTTCAAAAACTTAACAGTAGGAGGGCGCTCTTACCCATATCGAACGGTTACACACAGACTTGACTAAAGACTAGGCCTGGTCACGAATATTTAAATCTAAATGACCGTTATTGGAAATAACACTATTTTTTTTTTGCAGCGGGGTTAATCCACTAACCCCGACGGATTTTGAAGTCAATATTTTTTACTAAATTATCATGGTAGTACTAAGATCTTTTGAACAAAGGTTTAAGAGATGATTTTGTAATGTCACTGAGACAGAGACTGCCATAGTAAATGCACGTAGCAGTTCACCAAATTACCGTTTGGAAATCTCCAATGCCCAAATCGAGCAGATCGTGTCCTACCCCCCCCCCCCCCCCCGTGCAAGTGCCAGGCTCTTATATCAAATAGAGAACACAAAAGACATAAATCGGAACAAGCACCTTTAATTGCAACTAGGCTGCCAGCAATATGACGAAGATGTTAAGAGTTTGTCTTATTCACTGAACCAAATATTATACAGAACTAAATTAAAGCTCAATATTGTATATTATAATCATGTTAAATTCTCAGTTTTCAAAATTTGCAACATTTTACTGGTTTTGATGGAGTGGTTCATTTAAAAAAAAGCGCTGTCTGTTACTGTTTTGAACGGCATCTGTAAAAATACACCTTCTGACGTTGATTGATGAAAGCTTCAATTATTTTCTAGGATGGGAGAAGTAGCCACTACAAAAAAGGGTCGATTTCAGTCTGCAGCGGATTATACACCCAAAAGTGTATTTCAATTTATGAGCTATCTTACGATAGGATCATGTGAACAATCGGCAATACATTTCTAGCAGAAAAATAACCTATGAGCGCCAAAGAAAGAAAAGGTTGGTATAAGATACAGAGTTTCTTATGACAAATTATGTAATAGGATCGACTGTTTATACCTATCTTAAGTATAGGGTATTTGGATCACGTATTGAAGTGTCAGTATATCCTGAGTGTCACCGAAGTGTCAATGTTCACTCTGTTTGTTCAGATAGACAAGGGGATATAGATCTGTACGAAGTAGCCAAAAACAAATAACATAGCGAAGATGGGGACGAATCACTTATGGGGATGTGGGGGTAATTGGTTGAGAGTTTATTCCAATACTGAACGAAGCAATTGTGAGAAGCGTCACTACTCTGTCTGTTCAATACAGAGGCATGAGTTGAAACTACTTGGTTTTCTAGGTCGTTAAACATGAGCAGAAAAATAATCTTTCCTTATAGGCATCCGTATTTGATGTCTGAGCTTTCGACACTCTTGCGAATGTCGTCAGCAACTACTACGTTCAATAAAGTCCCATTGTAAAACTGAAGGATGATTATACTTGAGAGATTGCGACTAAGTGACTAAGTAACATATAATATGTCAGCATGTCTTTAATTACTTCTGCTCGTTGTTTATATTAGATCATCTTGGCCAAATAAGAAGTTACAAAACAGTTTGTCTGTCTCCCTTCTTTATTTTCCGTTACAGATAATGTTAAATGAAAAATGGTTTTATAACACTTTGCCAGATCTAATTTTTATTCGATCTGCGCACTCGGAAAACGTAAAATAAAGCTTATTCAACACGGTTGCGATCTACCTGTTAGTTGTCCATATAATGTTTTGTTCTACAACAGTATGATACTTTAAAACAGTCATGATGATACCGGTATTCGGTCAACTGAATGAGCATGGAATGGCCTGTTTTTTAAATTAAACTAATACCCAGAATGGACGACAATTTGTGTTCAAAAAGAGTCCATCAGAGTCTTACAATAACATATAATATGTCAGCATGTCTTTAATTACTTCTGCTCGTTGTTTATATTAGATCATCTTGGTCAAATAAGAAGTTACAAAACAGTTTGTCTGTCTGCCTATCTGGATAACGTGATAGCGAGTGTTTCTTTGCCAGTCGTCAGCAAAGTATGATTCGTTAGTTAGGCAGGCAGATCGCAAGCACTTCGTTAATGAGACAAGTTACGTACAATCTCGTACTACGCGAGATTGATCACTCGTGTCTGTAGTCTGCTCTTCAACCTCAAATACAATACCCCTTTTCGAGTTTATTACCCACCTTATGAGTTTTTGACGTCTTTTGTGTGAAACACCCCCTTTTGGCCCTTTTTGGGTCATACCCCTTTTCGAGTTTATTACCTACCTTATGAGTTTTTGACTTCGTTTGTGTGAAACACCCCCTTTTGGCCCTTTTTGGGTCATACCCCTTTTCGAGTTTATTACCCACCTTATGAGTTTTTGACGGCGTTTGTGTGAAACACCCCCTTTTGGTCCTTTTGGCCGCCCATACTAAATCATAAAAGGCTGGCTCCAGTCCATATACGATCAGGTTCAATGTTGATTTTGAGATATGACAACCTCTAATACTAAACGGTTCCATGGTATAGTTCTCAGCTTTGTTTAAATTTTTAAAGCACATTATATTTGCAATTTTATCAGTCCACTTATTTCTATACTTTAGCTAAATTTAATGGTCAAGGTTTACCTTACAAATTGTAAAATTCATTGATTTAAAGTGCAACAAGAGATTTTGAGGCACCCAAATATTGTGTCATAATAGTAATTTCAAATATATTAAACACTCAGTAGATTTCTAATTACCCTGTATTTAGCAATATTAGCACATTTTTGAAGAGCGCCCCCAATTTTCAAAATTTGATATTTTGCACAGCTATGTTGGTAATTGTCTAGAAAACTACACCTGCGGCGAACGAGAATGCTCAAAAATGCGTATTTATCATAAAATAAGCGATTTTTGTAATTAGAATTGGGATCCTAGATTGTACTTAAAGGAAATATGTCATGATTCTGAATATTTGGAAAATTTGGTATGGATGGAAAGCTTAATTAACGTAGATTACATATAAATCAAAATAAGTTGAAAATTGTCCACATTTGTTGAGTATTTTGCCCTTTTAATTTTCCGCCCAATAGCTTACTCGAAAACGATTCCGACAAATCCACATCGCAGGCAAATGGTATCATATCGCAGTGTTGCCACTTAATAATAATTAAAACACAACGAAATGAAACAAAATATGTCATTCTGTAACTTATTTTTCTAATTTTATTATTACTTTCATTGATCCATCAATATTACAGTGTCAGCAATAACAATTCGAGTCAACACGATGTTTTGGTCATCACTTTGACGTCACGAGGAGAGCAAAATTGGGCGCTTTTGATTGGCGAAAAATCCGCCCGTTTTCTTCGTATGTCAAAAAAGCAAAAATTAAAATGCCTCTATTTTGTTAATTTTACATCAAATTGTATTATTTTTTCGGGAATTCGTGATGTATGTACATATATTTTATGAATGTAAGTCAAACTGAGCTTGACAAAAATCTTGACATATTTCCTTTAACGGCAGAGCTGGAAATGCTTAGTTTATGTCCGTCCATGATGAAGTAGTGCGACCTCATGAAAATGACCTCTAACTTGACTTGCCTGAACCAACAAAACAACTAATAGATGAGCGTAGATACGTACATGGCGCTATTTCCCGACTATTTCATATTGGAAGGCCGTTTCCAGCAGCCGTTGAATTATTATCGGGGATCCCGATATTAATTATTCTAGTTACAAAATTCCTTCGTTGCGACTGTTATATAGCCTCCATTTTTCTGATTAAAAATATTAATTAGATTTACAATTTTATTTGAGAAAAGATTTCTCACGGGAAAAGTTTTGTTTACTATAAAAAAGAGAAAGGGGATTCCCCTAGTGCTGTGTTGAGAGATGCACCTGTTGTTGGCAACTAGACAGATGATTGGGAATTCCCCAAGATGTAAACTTAGTAACTGAGTCAACTTGTTTATGCTTTGAGATCAAAACATGTTGAGGGATGTGAAGTGATGTAATTCAGATTATGTTCTTTATGTGAATTCCAATTGGTCAGCTAGTGCAAAGTTATGTTTATGCATGATTCTGTGGTAATATCTATTTTAAGACTTGGGAACTTTGTGAAATGATGGTATATAGCAGAGTTGCAAAAGTTTTGATTCGCCAGCAGTTGTAAAGGAGCTGTACAGTATGGTTATAGCTAGTTTTAATCTACAATAATGGTAGATTTGTGTTATACATGTACATAGTGCCAGGATTTTAATACTTTGGAGACCGCCGGAGCTTAAAAGCTAATTAAACTGTTTGCTGTCGTCTTTTAAGCCAAAGAGCTTTAGTTTTGGAATCAAAAGGTGATTCCGGTTTGTGGTCCTATATGAGGACATTAGCGACAGATTGATGGTGGTAGAAACAGGAATATATAAAAAAAACCTCCTTCGCTACTCAAGCGGTATTCACGAAAAAGCAAAAATAGAGTTTCATTTTGTGATACGGCACGTACGGGTTTCATTTTCTCAGACCAGCTGAAAAGAACACTCTAAGAGATCTGGTAACTATTTACATTTTGCAAACGATCACTGTTTTCTATGTAAAAAAGAAAAGGTTAGGATTACTGATTGTATCAAAAACATTATCAAATGTTCATAAAGTGATATTTTTTGGCAAGTTGAACAAACAATAATTACTCTTGTAAGTAATACCATTGACAAACTATTACTGGATTTTAGTACATTCAATTAACAGCACGCATTATTATCTATTTTGCACGCTTCTGTTTGAACTGTCCAAGTGTTGGGAAATACACTCTCTTAAGGTTGGTACTACAGATTATATTTCTAGATGTTTAGTCAAAGTACGGTTTCGGAATTAAACATTTAAGAATTTTAGGTACTATATATCACAATATAATAAAGCAATTTGTAAGGACATTTCTGTTTAAGGGACAAGAGGGTCGTTGCAGCCAAACGCATATTGCATATTTAGAATTTTACGAGTATGCTTCACAGCAAACCGCCGCAGCAAATTTCAAAGGACATCTGTTAGAACTTTCCCTCTCAGAAGAATATTAAAATGGATATTTTAACACTTAGGTGGACGTGGGGGGGGGTTCTTAGGTACCCGTAACTCCATTTTCCCAATTTTTTACGGTTAACATACCTTTTTCCGACAATACATTTTTACAACCTTTGGATACGCATCTTTTCATAATAAAAAGTAAAATCCTTCGTCACGTTTAATTAGCTAATTAGGTTTGGTGATTAGGTCCCCCCTTGTCCAACGGGATTGTCAGTAAAAATATTAAGTTTTAAACAGTAATTAACAATAGTTTTCCTGTTTACTAATAAATAACGAAATAATAATATAATTCTCAACCCTTTAATATGCTGATAGCGATTCTCTTTTTGATTTTGTCATATCTCTCCATCACCCACTGATAACAAACCATGGGAAATTTAAACTACAGACAATGCCACCGAACAAAAATGACGTATTGAAAACGACATATTTGTTTCATTATAGGTATTGGACTTTTTAGAACACATATTAACATTTTAAACCCCCTGAGCTAGCACAACATTTGTAACACTCTCATACACAAGGTTGAGTGATTAAATATGTTTGACAGACTGACAGAAACCAAAACCCCTGAAACGTGATTCTTATGTGCCGCAATTGGTGCCCTTAAGGAGAGGGGCAAAACAGTTGGTACAGGGGGTCCAAATTTGTAAAATTGATCCAATACTTTAAAGCACCACCATTATGTGTCTAACATAAGGATTCAGAAATGTTTGTATATGTACCCCTAAAGTTTCAGAATTAAAGGCTAAAACATCTAAAATCATTACAAGGGTCACTTTCAGTTGTACAGGGGTTAAATTTTAAAGTTGCTTGCTCCGATTTGGATAAAAATATGCAACTTATTGGTGGAGCTCAGTAGATAATTAAGGACTAGTTTTGATGCTCAAATGCTTGCTTAAGAACGTAGCGGTGGGTTAACAAACAACCCCATTGAATGCAATGGAACGTTAACATTCTGTGCCCCTACATCGGAAACTCGCATTTAAGGCAGTCAAACTATTCTTATTTTAATCCTATGGAACTCCACCAATAATATTTGCACGCTTTTTATCCAAATCGGATCAACTTTAAATTTTACCCCTGTTCAACTGAAGTTGACCCTTATTATTGATTTTTGCTGTTTTTTTTTTAGCCCTATAACTCTGAACTTTAGGCTGTACATATACAAACGATAGCCTTTTCTGAAATCCTTATGGTTAGACACAACATGGTGTGCTTTCACATGATTTGATCAATTTACAATTTTAACCCCTTTACAAACTTTGGGTTTTTGGCCCCCTCCCCTTAATGCACCACTTGCTGCACGTAAGAAATAGTTCCAGGTTTCTGTCAGTCTGTCAACAATATGGAATCACTCAAACCTTTTGTACTTGAGATTTTACAAATGGGTCTCTGCTCCAGGTCTAAAGTTTTCATTGCCATAATATATTATTTATGTAAACAAGGCCGTGTTATTTGTGTTTCCTTTTTTTCTCATATTTGGAAATATTTTTTTGCCCCTGATTTTAGGTTTCTTTGTGGATTTCTAATTTTATACTTAAGGTGGGCCATGGGTGTCATTTTTCTTTTCAGAATAGCAATTGTTTTTTTGCTAAATTTCTAATTCTCACTACTTGCAGGAGTATTTTACTTTTTATTGGTTGACAATCTGACATTTCGTTCAAATATTATGGTTGATCGGAGTGAACAGCATCACATAGAGAAAGACGATTTCCTTATGTTCGTATTTTTCCAGCAACTACATTTTATTTGTTTTCATTTTTTTTCCAATCAGTAATATTTAAGGCATTAAAAAAAATTGGGGAAAGTGACCCTTTACATTTGTTTTTAAAAATAGTCTTATTAAGAAAAATAATTTAGAATTACAAACAAAATTGCAATAATTAATTATTAATAATTGATTAATTAACAATTAAACCCTGGACCTTTAATTGGCCTCTATCTTTTTTGCCCTTTTTCGAAGTTGCAAACTTGCCCCCACTTATAACAAAACCGTTTGACCTATTACTTCAATTTGGCACAAAACTATTTCCGACAGACTATGATCCTTGAGATTATTTGTATAAACCCTTTAGTTTTTATACATATTTTGTATACCACCAGCCGCAAAATGGCGAAGAAGTTTGAACGTTTACAATGCAACACGGAATACAATTTTTTGTTAACGCTCTCATAGGATCACAGATCCTAGCCATAGTAATTGGTGTAAAAACAACTATGTTAAAAAAAAACTATTATATTTTGCGATAAGTGGGGGGGGGGGGGGCAAATGTAATTTTTAATTTCCGATTTCTTGGTGCCGTGACCTTTGAACCCTTGCTAATTAGTCTACCGGAGGTTGATATGATCCAAGACAAATATATTTGAAAAAGGCTCATCATACCGAACTTTTTGGTATTCACTTGCTTGTATTCATAGATATTATGTGCTGTGATTGCAATATCAAATATTGTATCAAAATGACCCATGTTTATCCACTACCGGATAAGAAGACCTAAATGTTAATCGAGGTCTCGGTGTTTTCTAAAGTACACTTTTGCTCAGAAAATAAAATTTTTTACCATTTTTCTGTATGATTCTTACAGTTGAGTTATTTATGATATAAGGGGATTATCGCCAACATCCTGAATGTCATCTCTTCCGACAACAATCGCCATTAACTTAGTCCACAATGACCACTTTGCGAAATTGTCCTTAAGCCGAAAGGAAAAGGGTGTTTGAACAGCAGATGTAGGGATTTGGTTACAAGTTTTTTCACATCATCATTTTTAAATAAACAACTTTTGGGTGATTTCATGCATCGCAACGTTCCAATACAGGGTGTCTCAGAAAGAATTACACCCTACAAAGGCGACCCTAACTTTCAAAAGTAAATCTCACTTTGATAAATTTAAAAAGAATCTAACCACATTAGTTTTTAACATTTTCATGTACTTATCACTCGATTCGTTTCAGTAGTGTTGAAGAAATAAGCGATTATGTAAAACACATTGTCAATGGGCCACTTCCTTCCAATTTTTGTATTAAGTGATTCTGACAAAGAACCATGCAGAAATTTAAAAAATGGGTGGGTTGCCATTCTAGGAAATGCGGAACTTATTTGTCAATTAACAAAATTAAAATCCAATCTGGTTGAATGAAGTTAGCTTAGCAGGGAGCAAAGTAATCTGACATTCTCGCTGCAGAAAAACTATTTTCAAGATAGGTTTCATAATATCATAAGGCGTTTGGATCTGAATAGTCTCATATTGCAAATTGAAAATAGTCAGGTGGAAAATTTCTAAAATTTATCAATACACTTCTATCAACTATTTGCAGCAAATCCACCTAACGTCATATATTTTTCAGAGCAATGATTGGTCTACAAAAACAAGGGTTAGACCCGCGGAAATTGTTCATAGCCCCCATATTGGATTTTTAAATGAATACAATAATAAAATTTAAAAAAAAAAAAAAAGGGGCAATTTTGTATTCAATTTTTTTAAGTCAGTAATAATGTTATATTTATATTTCACATAAGACCATAATAATTGCATGGCTTCAACTTAGTTCTCATTTTCTGACCATATTGTAACGCCTATATATACAGGCACACTTATCCCCTAGCCGCCAATATTGGTTTTCCAGCAGATTTCCATCAATTCTTAGTTTTGCTGCTTTTTTCCAAACCAAGGGGCAAGTTTTTCATTCCAATTTCCAAAATTCTAAGTAATTATTACACAATTATCTTCAATTAAGACAAATTAATGCATGGCATGGCTTCGACTTAATTATCGTTTTCTGTCAAAACTGATACAAGTGGCTGAACCGTCTATGTACATTCAACGGCTGTTTGTGTGGAAAAACAGAAATAATTTCCGTAGAGCCCTTTATCTGAAAATCATTCCGGGTTTTAAAGAGTGAGAGGGGAATGGAATTCAACGGGATAAATCGAAAGGGCAATACCTCTGCAATATTTCTATATGTTTCTGAGTGAGATTAAAATCTAGAACGAAGGTCGCAGCTTTGATAATGAATACCATCGCTGTTTAAAGTTGCACGTTATTTCAGGATTTGCGGGAAGGCTTGTTCTCCGAGTGCGACATTGATAAATCTTTATCCACGCTTAGAACGGTGTTACTTTTTCACTTGTAATAAGTATGAAAACTCTAATCAAAGAAGAGTTGTTGACAGAGTAGGGAATCTGTACAACGATGTCTATCGGAAGATACTTACGAAAAAGAATTCCTAGTGTTTTGACATGGTCTTACCGAGTGGTCACTATACCAGTGAAAACGACGTAATGAATGTTCATTCATACACTGATTTTTATTGTATTTTTAAAATAAAAAGTATTCATCTACGTAAGATTTTTTTTTTCAAAAAACGTAAAAAAAATAAAAAAAATAAAAAAAATATACAGGGTGAGTAAAAAAGACCCTGATTGTGTCCGCCATTTAATGGTTAAGTAAAATATATCTATACATATATGCAAGCTAAATTCATTATCTGTAATTTGCAGCAAAGATATTAAACAATCGATTAGGTATAGACCGAGCTACAGTTGTTTGAATCAAGTGATCGGTTTTGCGCTCTTGTCCACGGAGGATTCACAAGAACATGTGTTAGCGAAGGAAACAAATTATTTTAGTCACTAATGGTTGGCCGTTGGTGCGTCTAGGTGTTCGTAATCATAATTGGAGATTTGTTGTTTGTTTTCTTGTTCTCTTCCAGCTGATATTTGTTAAGTTTAGTTCGTGTTTTATTTTCTATTTGCGACTTTAGTTCCCGATAACTTCAATTTCTGGCAAAACTCACTTGGTATTCTTCCATGTGAAATGTGGTTATTCTGCAAAGAAAAGGGATACCCAAATCGTTAATACTAGCAAGCTTTGAATGCTTAGTTTTGCTTAAAATTTTTATTCTTTATTGTTTTTTCAAGCTTCTTAAGACAAAAGCACTAATAGCTCGAGAATACCAAGGCCACCACATACAGCAGCTTTTACCCCTAAAGGTATAGAAACTGGTGCAACAACACTCGAAGCAAGAGCTATAACAGCTGTTGTTATACACGCGGCTCTCAAATTTTATTTTTTTTTTAACTTTTTGGATTGATTTGTCCAATGTCCTGGTCCCCCCACCCCCACAAAATAAACTACTTATAAGTGCACCATCATAGTAGAGAATAAAACGCTTCAGAAACATTTCTTACCAGATTTGGGTGATACCAAGTCATACTTTACGGAATGTAGCACATCAAGCACAACAGAGTACTGGACACTAGTTTCTTTAACATTTGATTTAACATACTGCTGTGTTTTTACATGTATTTACATATGCTTTGAAATTGCACATAATTATGTAAACTTGAAAATACAATCCCTTAAAGGGGCATTTCGTGATCCGCAGCCTCGTCCCCCAGACTTGTTGAGATTTTTATATCATCTGAACCGTTGGTCCAAGTATAGCATGTGTGCCTTATTTTATGTGCAAATTTGATCTGCTTTGATGAAATTCGTAATTTTGTATTTTCTGTTGCAAACTGTCAGAAAATGCAACACAGTGGCCTATCATGGGGCAGTATGATGCAAACATTTTGCGCATAACATCAAAACGCACCATCAGAAGCAGCTGCAATTTTGCAAATAAACTTTTTCGCGGACATCATCTAGTGAACCATAAACCAAAAATGAAGTGCTAGGATCACTATCCTATCACAAGTTCAGTTAAATGATTATCATCCCTAATTGATTGTGCATGCACAACAAATTTTGTTCTTAATGCATCGGTCAACAATTATTTAAGCCCTGTGGTAACATCTGCCAACCTCGTTGGGTGATATTCCATAGGGATTGAATCATCCACCATGCCTATTCTGCAAGAACGAGTGAGTGAGTGAGTGAGTGAGTGAGTGAGTGAGTGAGTGAGTGAGTGAGTGAGTGAGTGAGTGAGTGAGTGAGTCAGTCAGTCAGTCAGTCAGTCAGTAATTCAGTCAGTAATTCAGTAAAGTTATCGGACGTGGTATTTGTGCCCTTTTTCATTTCATACTAAATTTTGAAGAAAATTATAGTTTGCATGGATACTGCAAACTCGATGCGTTCTACCCTATTCCTATCCTCATTGACTGTTTAAGTTGAACAAATAAATCAAATTTCTGGTCGATTTTTATCGTGGACGTGTTTAACGTTTATATTCCGCGGAGAATGCCTCAAAGATTAGTTTCATGGATTTTCGATCAGGTTAAAAGCAGCGTGAAAGAACTTGAAGTACAAAGCGTTCTTAACACAGGATTGCAACCTACTGACATGTAAATATTGACCTGAAATCAAATTAATAACTTTAGGACCTTATTTGTCGTACTACTTTCCCCTAGAGACGTTAAGAGCCAAGGCTGAAAACCATGAAGGTTGTGGTAAACAATCTAAAGATAATTATGAAGCCATTTACTACGCCATCCGCCTCCTATTATCCACATGCAATTGTTGCAAATTCTAACGAATCATGGGCCGGTTTCGAAAATTTCATATGACTGAAATAACAATCTTAAGCTACAAACTTCAAACCCACAATAGTTTTAAAATGAAATCGCATGGAAAATGCGAGGAATGGGATGTTACGACGTCAAGTAGATGATAGTTTAGTGTTAATGAACACGTTAATCGTGTTAAGGGAGGGTACTCACCAACCCTCTTAAATCGGCCTCTTTCTGCTCAAACCGAAGCAAACATCAGACGTATTCAATCAGATGCTTCTATCCTGCCACCGAAAGCGGGTTTACGTACTGGGTTGGATCAGAAAGCGAAAACTTCGACACCCTGAGGACTTACGATTTGTCTCGTGAGTGCCTTAAAGACCGCAGATAAGCATTATGGCATATTAACAATAATGGCGCTCGTTTTACAGTAAAAAATGACATTAAACATCGTTTAATTTTTAATTTAAAAATGTCGTTATTTTACTTAAAAACTGCCATTTTTACCTTTGTTGAAGTCATCAATGACCGCCCATATATAAACTGCGTGATTCTCACCTTACCCTTACGTAACTTTGCTACAACACAATTCCAATACATATCCATAACTCGACTTCGACACAAGATGAGTCGTTGTGTGTTTATAGAGATTCAACCCATCGTTCACCGAAGGAAAAGTTTTGGACAGAGTCGATAGTTAGTAGAGGAGGCAGAATTATGTAGCCGGTTTCGCCTGTTTCATGATGAAAGATAATCTGGCCTTTCAAGTTTTCATGAGAGTGCAAAGACTTCTGTTTCCTGGTATCTAAACACAACTGATCACGGACGCTCAAAAGTCAGTAATCACCGTACATGAATACATGAAGCAAAATGCGAGTCAAGCTTAGTCAGAGAATGCCTATGCTAAATATAAAGCGTTACGTTGACTTGAATGATGTCATTAAGCACCGAATTGATTTTCTCTGCTATCGGACTTTATGTTCAATAGATTTTACTGTGGAAATGAATTGTAATTTACATCCAACGCACATCCCCTCATTCAGTGCCAATACCTTCAGAAAAGTACTAGAGGTGACAGGGTTGAATCTACTATACATTAAACGGACATAAAAGATAGTGCTTTGGAATGTGTGTACGGGCATTGCCGGTGACAGCAGCCTGGCCCTTTTCGTCACGCAGTTATAGCTCAGCGCATGATTAATGTTAAAATTACTATAATTAAAATTGGCCACATGATTTGAGTATAACATGGCTTCAAGGTGATATTATGATTTACGGCCATACTCTTTAAGCAGTCAATATGTATACTATCGATTTCATGGCCAGAATGGATAACCTACGAAGCTACCTATTACGCTTTTATCCTGACTTTGATGATACCCTGTGTAACTCTATGGGTGAAGTCTTAAAGGTTTTATAACACTCTAAATGACCAAGGATTAAAAAAATCCCAAAGATTGTGTTAGTGAACAATCCTTTTTAGATTTAAATTAAAATCTTTATGAGATTAGAATTTAAATTATAAGATTCATTTTAAATCTGATAAGATTTCATTTTAAATTCTAAGAGATCCTCCTTGTAGATAGTGGCTATAGATTGCGAAATTCTAATCGACAGTAGACTAGTTAAAGGAGAAGTTATACATGAATGCATGGAATTGTCAATTTTATTAGTGACTACGATTACAAAGATCTTGATGTTATTATTAACACAGATCGGATGATAGTAGAAGGAGAGCTCTTAAAGTTTTATCCGTCTGGTTAGATGTTTGATAACATTTCTGAGAACCTACAAAATCCATGTTAGACATGTTTAGCATATTCTGGCCAATATGGTGGCCACAGTTAAAATGATTTTTTTAACAAAATGCTGTAAATTTAGTTGTACAATATTATAGGAAGAGATCTATAATGCAAATAACCATAGACTGGAACATTCGAGTTGAGGAACCGGTCTAGCAAAGTTAAAAACGAGACAGGCAATTAAACCCACAACAAAACTGTCGGAACGAGCTCTCACCCGACGATAGTTTTCCTATGTGAACTTTTTTTGTAATAGAAAATACTGTAAGGGGTGTTGTTACTTTATTCTACGTAGCATTGTGCATCTGTCGTGCATATCAATCGGAAAGGAGACCCTTTCAACATAAATCTCGGGAGATTGCTTTTCTTTCAGCCGTCGCTGTCGGCAGGGGAAAGAGATCATTAACGCTGAACTTCGCACACGTTAAGTATTAGAACCGACTAGTTTCACGACCAGAATCAGGATTATTATGTGGAACAAAATGGCTTTTAAAAATAGTTGCCACTATATTGCTTAAAGGCCCAAAAGGGTTTGTATTCTTGTTCCCTCCTAGCATAAAACATTACCTTATATGAAGCAGCTAAGCATAAATTCTTGACACGCACTGGTTTGAGTCCATAAAGACCATGGATTTGGACGTTGTGCTATCAGATGGTCTTAGATAAAAATCAATTCTAATTGTTGCAACAGAGAAAATCCAAGGTAGGTTAAATCAAAATATATGAATTGAAATATTAAACCTGATAAACCCCTACTAATAGATTAAGAGAGTAAAGAGGAGTATCATGATGTTGTATGTAAATGAAACTGAATCTGAAACAAAAAAAATAAGCTCCTATAATGTAGTACTTGCGTCAACGGGATTCATGTTTACATATTGCTGTTTTATTAACATTGCCAGTGTTTAGATTTAAAAAATGTTAATTAAAACTAAATTGGCAAGGTTGTAGACGTGGCACGGTTACGTGATTACTCACTGTGTTATGTATAGTTTCTCTGGTTGAATTTTATAAATCTTGCCCTTAAGTTGAGCCAGCGCACACAAGTGTAGAAAAAAAACAACATTTGACAAGTCGAAAACGGCAATCTCAGTATTACTTGCAAGGGCGCTCTCAGCAGGGTTGGAAGAGGAGCGAAAGATGAGAGCACTACCAGGATTTGAACATCATGCAAAGTATGATTTGTGTGTCTCATTTGAAATTTTTTCCAAATCATCCAGTTCTCGTATTGTTATGCAAAACGCAATGTCCTGAATTTAGGGGGAATTATCATTTGGGAAACAATGTAGATCGATTATAGGACAAATCCACCAGCAAATTCCAAATGATGGTCAGATTGATCCGCCATTACTGGGGGATCCAACCCAAAACCTCCCCAAATTTTTGTGCGTCTGTACCACGCTTGATTAAGTATAATTCAAAAGCAACACTTAATCTGCACATTGGGTGAATTCAAGCAGGATGCCACCCAGCTATGGCTGCCAGTGAGGTGGTGGAATGTGTCAAACCGCGATTTCGTGTATTAGTGGAAGCGGGTTTGGCTGCAAAATGGCGCCACCCCTCACTCGGTACAAACAAACGCAACCACTTCTATTCGAAAGATAGTAATAAATAATTTTAAAAAATGATGGTTGTGTCAAAAACTTTGGTGGCAGGGTGTTTTTGGGGTCAAACCAATCACGTTTTGGGGGGGGCTAAAAACCTAAGAATATCAAGAGTTATTAATTTCTTAGCAAAAACAATTTTAATCATCAGGCAATACTATCAATCTCTGACATGCTATATTATAGATTTTTTTATCAATATATAAAGGGTATTCATAAATTTTAGCCCCCAAATCACACTTTTTCCTAAAAAAGGCTGCTTTTTATCACATGTCACCACACCGAGTATAACTGAACCCTTATGCAATGTATAAAAACCTATATCAATAAACAAAAACGTGCATACCATAAAATAAGATTTTTACCTTAAAAATATAAAAAATAATAATGTCGTTACTTGCAGCCCAAATTTCATCTTTCGGCATAGAAAATCATCCTGCCACCAAATATTTCAACCCCAAGCATCATTTTCGTAATTTATATATATTTATCTTCAAATAAAGTGTTGCTGTTTGTTTACGGTGGGGAGGGGTGGGTGGTAACTCGAAAACTAGAGGACTTTTTTAAGGCTCGGCCGCTCCGCTAGTAGGAACGCATCAAAAACACGTATGTGATTGCAGATATCTCAAATCGGTATGAGTAGAAGTCTGTGGACTGGAGAGTTTGGGGTCCTAGGCAATATTCTTGGCACATTTACTGTTACACATAATAGGGTTCAAATAATCATTCACCTCAAAGTGCACAAACTCCCTAGCACACCCATGGAGGTACTGTATGTTCAAGTAACTTAGATGTTCCCGGGGTTGTTATTAATTATTCAAAAAATATACGCTTTCGAAAAAAATCACGAAAGAAAAGTTGTATCATCATTGGACCCAACAAGCTCATTGTGTTCCAACTTGAAAACATATTCTTCTTTGTTTTTATTCAATGTACAAATGATCTCCCCTTTGACAAGACAACAAAAACTGGGTCGGTTAATATTGACTTTTGACTATGAAACTTTGATGACAGACCAATTCACGAATTAGGGGCGATTCAAAAGCATGTTAATACAAAAATATCTTGTCGTGGACCGTACTCAATCACATGGAATCAAATAAGTACTTTGATGTCAGGTGATTTTGAGCAGCGTCCATTAATCATGGGTATATTGCATCGTTGAAATACGAACTTTTATAGAGGCCTGCTGTATGCTTATTCAATTGGTGAGGACAAAGAATCATACAGCTCTCTTGTAATGTTGTCCATTCAGTTAATGCCGCGTGACACCTTGCATATCATATAGTTGTATACAAAACAAAGGTCGATTGATCTGTTAGCAAAGTTGGTATATGATTTCATACCAGTAGGGACAATATTGATCGTGATAATATCCTCCGATTGTTGCTCCCGACAAAGAGGAGTCAAATGGAGCTTCCACAAAACGTAGTCAGTACTTATGGTACCAAAACTTTATTCGCTCTTGAAAAAACGAGGGTAAAAACCAGATTTCAATAGATTTGAAGGTTTAAAATGTCCCATTCTATGTCATGTAAAAAACGTCTTAGGTCCACGATACCAAACAACTTTATTTTCGTGATTTATTTCGAACGTGAGTATTTTTGAAATAATTAATAAAAACCGGACATCTAAGTTATGAACAGGACTTAGGAGGAAGGAGAAAGCTCTTACCAAATCCCTTTGAACGATATCATCGCCGGCCCTCGGTAAAACAGGTCGCTAACAACTAGTGTATGGAAAAAATACAACACGAGATACGGACTATTGAGGCTGATAGCATGTGCATCAACATTGATCGATGTACATCGTTAAGCAGATATTGTAAGAAGTGTGAATTTCTTTTAAAAAGCATGAAAACTTGCATAAAGGTTGACAATTAATACTGAGTATGATTATTTTTAACATGGAACCACGTCACCGTCAATTATCTTCAAGGTAAAACAAGATCATGTCGGATCATTTGTGGTCAATTATAGAAATCCGAGATAGCATGTTCCTAAGATGATTACATTGATTTAGTTTTAAATAGATACTTTTCGGCTTTTAAAACTTGAATGTTTTTGTAGCGCCGTATCGTAGTTTAAAGTATATTTGGAGACAAAATTCTATGTGAATTGGAAGAAAATGCCGTATCTAAACAATTTTGGGCACCAAAATTAACAGTGGTTCCAAAGTTGCAAGTTGTTCAATTTTGTCCCGAAAGTGGCCGACATTTGGTGGTGAAATAAATGAGACCCTTCACTTCAGAGGAAAAATACATTTTTTTAAGCACATGATTCCGTTGTCACAAAGTATTGTTTTAAAATGGAACGCCCCATCGCCCTATTTACCACCAGCATTGTTGTAATGTACATCGATGCAATGTGATTGCACATGATTTCGAATTTAACATTGATCTGTAGTACGTGGGTATTTGCAATGTTAGGCTAATCAAATCTATTGCATTAGTATTCATGTTTTTGGAAATATACAGCTTGAATAAATTCCTGCTAAAAGTGGAGCCTGATCAACAAGTACGCTAGGGCTAGCCTGGCCCTATATCAATTTATTTTTGCATTTTGGTTTTCAAAACATCTGGTGACGGGGGTGGGGGGGAGGGCTGGGGGGGAGGGGGAAATTGCACAGAGCGAATACTGTGGGAGGAAGAAAGGGGTTCGCATATTAACTACTTGAGCAATATTTTTTTGGGGAGGCAAGCACCCAATAAAAGTCAAACCTCACTCATTTAAGATGAACAATCGAAGCACCAGAATGTTTTTTTGGGGGGGGGGGTCGAGGGGCCAAAATTTAACTTAGGGGGGCAGTGAAAGTTCCATAAAGTTCATGCAAAAAATCGCACATCACGGTCGTAGATTTGAGAAAGAATCCCAGATTAAGGATTTCACCACTTTTTTTTGGAGGGGGTCCAACCCACATGCCCTTACTGCCTCTCTGGCCCATTGTACTCAGTTTGAGTGCTTCTGCCTCATAAAATATTTTAAGATTCCTTAAAATGCATTACCCTTGTGTTGTGTTCTACCTGGGCCTATTTTGGACCTGCTACCCTCTTCGTGACCCAAATCTATGTATTCATGCCCCCCAATAGTATAAAGGGACAAATCTCAACTATTATTTTCCCTTTTAACATGGGACAGTGTCAAAGTATTTAAATATTTAGATATATCGATTGTTCCATTCGTTGGCTTTTGGTGATTAAACATGTGAATGACTTGTAGCATTTTTCAAACAAATTCACCAAATGTCGCCCCAGTGAGCGATGTCCCTGTATCTCTTCAAGGAAATGTTCATGGTTATGTTCAGGTATTAAGCTTGTAAAGAGATAAGAGGAAATTACAGGCAACCTAGGCCCCTCCCATTTTTTAACAATTTACCAATCTATTAATCAAACCTGGAGGGCATAAGCCGTGTAAAGCCCATCTCATGTAATAATTATGCTTTGGTATTTTCTGTCGTGCATGAACAGATATCCGGTATGCTTGTTTATGGGGGCGAACAGGACAGCAGGGGAGTTCAAAAACTTAGTGTTTGTTTTCTTTCTATTGTTCAATAACCTACGAAATGTACTCGGTTGATATTCTACAACAAAGCGCAAATGTATACAAATTTGTATCCTAATAATATCTCGGTCCCTTTAAAGCAATATTAGCTCATTTTGAAGAGCGCCCCCAATTTTCAAAAATTGATATTGTTGCCCCACAGTTCCGTTGGTAATTGTCTAGGAGGAGGAAAACATACCTGCGAACTGAGCATGCTAAAAAAAATGCGTATTTATCACAAAATAATCGGATTTTGTAATTAGAATGGGATTCCCCGATTGGATTAACGGCAGAGCTGGAAACTGCTACGTTATTGTCCGTCCATGATGAAAAGTGCCACCTCTAGAAATAACGTTAACCTTGACTTGGCCTGTGAATATTAAACAACGAATGGATGAGCGTTGACACGTACCATGGCGCTATTTCCAGACTATTTCAGTGGAAGGGCCGTTTCCAGCCAGCCCGTGAAGTAATTATCGGGATCCCGATAAATAATTATATTCTAGTACAAAAATTCCTTCGTTTGTGACACATAGTATTTTCGAGCTTAATCATCACAGGAATTAGTTTACTAGCCAGTTACCCAATGCAACATGTAAAAATATCCAAATTTTTGAAAATTGGGGGCGCTCTTCAAACAATGTGCTAATATGCTGTAAATGAAGAAGACCGTCTTTGATTAAGTCGAATGTATGTCACAAATAGATCATGCGGATGTTTTATGAGGTGTTAGAGTTACGCAACCTTTTCTGCTGGTTGATGTATTTTGACCTCAATTAACCTTTTGTGACCTCTAAGTGGAAATGATTGATTGTGAAGGTGGTCCATATCAATACGTTTTCAAACATTTAATTCTCTACCTCTCTGCCAAATTTGATGCTTTGTATAACAAAACTGCCACAATTTTTACCATTATATGCTTAACTAACATTACAATTCTATGGTAAATATGACAAACTTCGGGACCCAAATTGAGAAATGGAAAGAAAACGGGAACTCGGCACTGTCCCAAGGTTCGGTGTCAATTGTTTAGATTACGACATGTTTTATTCCCAATCAGCTAGATCTTCGTATCCAAATATAGACTTTAAGAAATACGCGTTCGTTTCAAAACATCCAAGTTTTCAAAACTAAAAATCAATGTAACTCATCTTTTTTTAGGAAACATGCTATCTCCGTTTTTTGGACTTGAAAATACTCAGATTTCGGCTTGTATCGACTCAATCTCCGTAGGCCATTTGGTGCCCGGCTCACTGTGGACCTACCCTATGTGACCCACCCCATTCGGGAAGTTTAATGTCTCGATTGGGACTACGATTAGGTCGATTGTCGTGGGCGATATCGTTAAATGTTAGTCTTCGTTCCAAATCAAAGTCTTCTGTCGTATCATATTGAAACGCTAAAAATTATATCGTCGTCGAATTGAACATGTTGAAGTGCCTATAAGACACCTCTTAATGAGACTAAACTTTCGCGCGTAAATCATCATTCATTAATGGCGAGTGGAAGTCAACGCCTGCTGTACCGGGAGTGAGTCATTCGCCCCAGTCATTGGTCTGTTTGTTGTGTGAGTATTGATGTTTTTTATCCATTTTCTTCGATAAATTAAAAATATCGGTCCATTGGTGTTGTTTTTAAGCCTTGACATTTTAGATCAACAAGAATGAGAATTAATTATACAGGTCGAGTCAAAATTCGGCAGCCGCCCTTGGCGGCCCTTGCCTTTGATTTGATCGCTGCAATTTTCGTTTCCAAAGAGGTACGGGGGACAGGTATGATGTTTCGAGTACAACTTGGCTACACTGATTTTAAATTGTTTTGTCATGGCTAAAATAGTTTTTTTGTTTGTTTGTTTTTAAATTTTAGTAAAAAATCCGGCTTATGACATGGCAATGTCCACATGTACTGCCCGCTGGTACTATAGACTAGAAAGGTCTGCATCTCATATGTAGCTTGTGTGCGATTTGGCCCGTATATGGCCCTGGACATATGCCAGGACCATATTTGAATATGGTCCTGGGCATAAAATATTATTGGGGAAGAACTATTCTAAGTCAAACATGTTTACTCCAGGAAGCATATTTCTAATGGTCCTGGAGTGTTTATAGTGAATTTTTTTTAAATATGCAAAACTATCAAATTTACTAGTATTTGAAAAAAATAAAATAATTGGAAAAAAATATTCTAAGTCAAATATCTGCTCCAGGAGATATTTGACCATATGCTCCTGGGCATGTGCATTCAAATTTCAATGCTCCAGGACCATATGGTCCAGGACCATATATGGCAAATAATGCACAAAAGCGGTCGTTATGCCATGGCGTGTGTATCTCTGTTTACAGGTTGTGTTTACCCTCGGGGAGAAGCG